>ONZH01020115.1:0-49465 GCA_900303285.1 Rhinella marina
CTCTCCAAACAATTTTTCCAGAGGTCCACCTACAGGCCCTCTCTCCAAACAATTTTTCCGGAGGTCCACCTACAGCGGATAGATGCCATATACAGTATTAAACTGAGAAGAATACATAAAACACATACCACACTTGTTCAAGCTCATAGTTGACAACTGTACCTGTTGATGCTAAATTTTTAAGTTGGGGTCCTGCGTCGTCATTCGAACTCCATCCGGCTGTTGTCACCACCACACACGCTAGCCAAGGGGGCACTCCTCTGGCTCTTCCAGCTCAACCTCCTTCCCCCCAGCCTGCCCCCCACCTGCAGGCCCTCTCTCCAAACAATTTACGTCTTTTTCCTCTCTCTCTCTCCAAACTATTTTTCTGGATAGGTGCCATATACGGTATTAAACTGAGTAGTATACATAGCACATATACCACACTTGATCGAGCTCATAGTTAACAACTGTACCGGTTGATGCTAAATTTTTAAAGGGAACCTGTCATCTCCGAAACACCCCCTGAACTAGAGTAATTGGCGTATAGTGTAAGTGATGCTGAATCCGAATATAGTTTTATCTTCATACTCACTTCCATTCCGACGCTGTGCTCCCACAAACCTGCAGTAAAATGCACTCAGTGGACTCTTCTTTGAGTCCTCTCCATTATGTGAGTGATCACTGGAGTCCACTGAGTGCATTTTACTGCATGTTTGTGGGAGCACAACATCAGAATGGAAGTGAGTATGAAGATAAAACTTAGATACTCGGATTCAGCATCACTTACACTATACAACACTTACTCTAGTTCAGGGGGTGTTTCGGAGATGACAGGTTCCCTTTAAGTTGGGGTCCTGCGTCGTCATTCAAACTCCATCCGGCTGTTGTCACCACCACACACGCTAGCCAAGGGGGCACTCCTCTGGCTCTTCCAGCTCAACCTCCTTCCCCCCAGCCTGCCCCCCACCTACAGGCCCTCTCTCCAAACAATTTACGTCTTTTTCCTCTCTTTCTCTCTCTCCAAACTATTTTTCCGGATAGGTGCCATATGCGGTATTAAACTGAGTAGTATACATAGAACACATACCACACTTGATCGAGCTCATAGTTAACAACTGTACCAGTTGATGCTAAATTTTTAAGTTGGGGTCCTGCGTCGTCATTCGAACTCCATCCGGCTGTTGTCACCACCACACACGCTAGCCAAGGGGGCACTCCTCTGGCTCTTCCAGCTCAACCTCCTTCCCCCCTAGCCTGCCCCCACCTACAGGCCCTCTCTCCAAACAATTTACCCGGATAGGGGACATATTAGATATTATACTGATTTTTGTTGGTTCCTCTTTTAATTGGCTCCTGACCTGTGATAGGCAGAGCATGGACACATCCCCTTAGCTGCAGTAGAAAAGACACTCCCCTGGCCAGAGCAAGCTCTTTTTACTTTTCCGTGTTTGAAAAATCCATGAAGTATATGGTCCCAAGATAGGGGACATATATACGATTTTAAACTGAGAAGAATCGATACCACACATGCCCCACTAGGAGAATTTGGGGTAATGGAGGGGTTAGGCAGCCTCAGAGGCATCCATGCATGCTGCCCCTGCTGTTTCCTGTCCATTTCCGTGGTGTTTCCATCATTTTCTGAGGTTTCCAGGTTTTCACCCAGCCTTCCCTAGGCAGAGCCTTGGTCCCCTGCAAAAATGCTCGAGTCTCCCATTGACTTCAATGGGGTTCGTTATTCGAAACGAGCACCCGAGCATCGGGAAAAGTTCGACTCGAATAACGAGCACCCGAGCATTTTAGTGCTCGCTCATCTCTAATCTTAACCAAATGGACGAGAATTTTTTATTACAGTCTTCTCTTCAGGGTATGTCATCATGCCACTCTCCAGCCTGATGCTGCTGTCGCCGCCGACTCCACATGCTGTCTCCTAGCTGCTGCTACCTCAAAATTAGGTAATTGTGCCACTCTGTGGCCTCCAAATTGTACTACTACTTCCACTGCTGCTGCCACTTGCAGGGTCTGTCATTCTGCCACTCTGTGGCCTACTCATGCTCCTGCCACCTGGCCACACTGTCATCGTGCCACTCTATAGTCTGCTGATGCTGCTTCCACTGCTATCTCCAACCCGTCTGGTGGGGCTCTGCTTGTATAAGAGTGTAATAAAACAGGTTCTGTCGAAATGTATGTTGAATCAGTGAATTGGTGTAAAAGGCGCGTGCTTTTGGCGCTCTAGTAGGATCTTGGGCCTCTGCACGATTCTTTATAGCTAGCGTTAACATTGACCTGTAAGGCTGAGTTCAGACTTTAGTTGTTTGGTGAGTTTTGGCCCCTTAACTGCCCAAATACATAAAAGTGTGCAGCGATTCTCAGAGCGAAGCCTGTTATGTGCGTGTCACACTGGCTCACAGTATTCTTTTAGTACCACAGTAGACTCCCTATTAGTGTTGAGCGAGCATGCTTGGCCGAACTCGCTGTTTGGCCGAGCATGCCTACGCTCGGCTCCGCTCGGTGTTTGGCCGTAATGTACTGCATTTCACTGTAATGTTGATTTGTACGCTAATTCACTGTAATGTTGATTTGTACGCTAATGCTACGCATTGTATGCTAATGCATATGAATTTGTATGCTAATGCATACGCATTTGGACTCTAATGTGTACGCATTGTGCGATAATGCGTACAAATTCAGTTAATTAGCATACTTTTACTAGCGAAAAGAGTAAAAGAGGAGAAGTCGCGATTCTGACCTTTTCCTATTAACCAGACTCCCTCCCCTCTTCCGAGCGGGGGGTATCTGGTTTAGTCCCATTGACTAACATTATGCTCGAGTGCTTGGCCAGAGCACCCAAGCACAGAGGTGCTCGTTCAACACTACTCCCTATGCATTTTACTGCAAGGCACAGTGTTCTACACCACTGTCCAAGCTCTCTGTAGCCTGGAAGTAGCCGCTTTTTAACGCGATTCGCAACAAATTTATTCGGATTCGAAATTTCGGCGAACCAGCGGAATCACTTTTTTGAAAAATTCGCTCATCTCTAATGCCTACGCTCGGCTCCGCTCGGTGTTCAGCCGAACACCGAGTGTACTCGAGCGCAATGCTGGCATTCACTGTAATGTTGATTTGTACGCTAATGCTACGCATTGTATGCTAATGCGTACGAATTTGTATGCTAATGCGTACGTATTTGGATGCTAATGTGTACGCATTGTGCGCTAATGCGTACAAATTCAGTTAATTAGCATATTTTTATGAGCAAAAGGAGTAAAAGAGGAGAAGTCGCGATTCTGACCTTTTCCTATTAACCAGACACCCTCCCCTCTTCCGAGCGGGGGGTGCCTGGTTTAGTCCAATTGACTAACATTATGCTCGAGTGCTCGACCAGAGCACCCAAGCATACGAGCACAGAGGTGCTCGCTCAACACTAGTTCCTATGCGTTTTACTGCAAGGCACAGTGTTCTACACCACTATCCAGGCTCTCTGCAGCCCAGAAGTAGACGTTTTTTTTTTACGCGATACACAACGAATTTATTCAGATCGAAGCAAATCTTTTCGGAAAATTCGACGAACGAGCCGTATCGAATTTTTGAAAAATTCACTCATCTCTAATTAGGACCACTCAGTAGCACTACAGATCCTGGATGGTGGCTGGCTCATGCAGTATTAGATGTACTTCCCTATTTAATTAAGATAGCTGGACCATTGTATAAACCAAGCACTTTTTACCTTTCGTGTCACATGTTTTTCCTCATTGATTGTAAGCTCTTGCTAGCAGGACTCTCACTCCTATTATTTGAATTGATTAGTTTGATACAATGTAACATCTGATTTTATACGCATGCTTTCTAATTGTCAAGTGCGCTTTATGCATTAAGATTATTATACCTGGGGCTAAGGGAAAATATATAATAACAGTTCCAAAACACAACAATAACATTTTAAAGTTGGTGATTAGACAATTTTGAAGTTTTTGTTATCTAAATACTGTATCATGGTCACATAGAATACAGTATCTATCATGGTCATAAAACCAGAGTTTCTTCCATTAGTAATTTGATAAGATAATATATTTAAGTGATCAGTAAGCTAATTATTTCAGTGTTTACCAGAACAAAGTAGTTAATGTTTTTATCACATTTTATAGAATTTTAATTACTATTGGTGTCCCCTACTGAGTCTTTAAAAGTTTTTGATATTTCTTGCTCCACTGTATCTAGGGATATGATGTAGACACTAATCCTTTTTAACTAATTAAAAGTAACAAGCAATTGGGACTAAATGAGAAGATGTACAAAATAACGTTTAAACAATTTAATTGAATATATTTTGTACTTCTACAGCTAAATGGGTGACCAAACGGATAAATATGGCATGCGGTACAAATGGCACATGATGAATATGCCAATATACAGGCAGGCTTATCAAGCTTCCTAAAATGACCTTTCCCCAACTAAACCGCTCCACCACCAACTCCTCTGGCCTGAACTCGATCCTCTAATAGTCCCAAATCCGAAGCAGATCGGCCGGCACCACTCTCTTCAATACAATTATGGCTCGAAACCTACTTATCACAATCAACTACCTTATGTGTCACCCCCAATTCCTTATAGATTGTAAGCTCTTGCGAGCAGGGCCCTCACTCATAGTGTTTCAGTTGTATATTAGCCAGTCATTGTTGTATTGTACAAGAACCCTATGATTTTGTAAAGCGCTGCGGAATATGGGGGCGCTATATAAATAAATATTATTATTATTATTATTATTATTATTATTATATGGGAACTATGCCAAATACCTTTTGAAGACTACCAAAAAGTTTATGCTCTGGGCTGAAATATTTTCACATTGCAGTCTTGAACGAAACATTGAGGCCAAAACATGGTTACAGTGGATTTTACCATGATTTGATCAACAAGATTTGTAATATAACGGAAATTGAGTAAAGCTCCACATTTGCAGTCTCTTTTCATTCTTAGGCCCATTATTTGCCAATTGATTTACAAATATAATTATGTCATGGTAATTTTTTGCTTTTCTGCAAATAGTAAAGGAAAGCAAATAGTATAAATGATAAAAGACTGCCTGCCTGCAGTGACCACTGGGAGGAGGAGGCTTAGGAACTTACTCCATACTGCATTTATTATAGTGTTCACTTGGAGCTATATTTATATTCATATTCGTGGTGATGGACACAAGCATCAGAAGCTCTATATCAGGCATAAAACAGAGCTCCAGGCCAATTTTAAGATTCTAGTATAAAATAATACAGAACACTGAATTTTGGATGTTAAAAGAAATGATAGATCTATGATAAGGACAGGTTCTCTTTAATTTTAAATGGACTTGTTAAATAACTTACACGTACACTACTGATTTGCCAGGTATAATTAGTTTGCTCTGAATTCAAGCATAGAATTTATGAATAACATTAAAGTTTCCAATTGTACTTTTTAGGTCTGATTAACATTTCCAGATCTCATGGTTAGTTTTGTTAATTTGTTATGGCACAGTACTTCAAGTAATGTAAATTCAGTCTTCCATATCAAAGTATTTTTTTAAGTAAATTAAAAAAAAGGTGATTTGCTTTTGATTCAACGATGTTTGGTCTATTTTCTAAGATGAGATTTTGAATAATCAAAATTTTCTGTACTAACACATTCTGGATAGTTGCCAGGTGCATAGCATGATATTTTTGTGCAGTATTAGCACAAAACTTGGTCCTGACAAGGAAACCTACTTTATACATCATAATTGCCCAACTGGGCAGTTCCAAAAATATACTAGATTATCTTTATATGTGAAATTCTAGATAGAAACTTTGAGCTAGGAGTGAATCCATCATCTGCCATTGTTCTTTTATGCCAACTGTTTTCTGAAAGGTGTAAAATAACAAAAGATCTGTCAAGAATCCTAAGCAGAAATGACTAAACAAGCTCAGGCACATTTCAGGTGGATGCTAAACATTTGAATACATCTGCTCAGTCATACTGTAAAAAAAAGAAAGAAAGAAAATGACTAGCCTGGTTTCTTAGTTTTTTTAGGTAAGCAATAGCTGTGCAGCTTACCTTATTGTGTAATTTCCATGGGTGAACCAAATCAAACTCACACTGCTCTCCTACAAAAGCGTAATCAGAAATGTTCCTAAAGTTTCACAGTTTGTCCAATTCTTCGTAGTTCTTCGTGAGCTTGTATTCAGTCCCTACTGCTGTCAATTAGATCAAGCTGTCGCCAATGGTAATGGCAAAACACCTTTCGATCACATCTCCTGCAGTCTTGTTGATAAAACAGGACTGCAAAATTTGAGTTTGGCAGCACCAGCCACATTTTGGTGTCAACGTGAGCTGCATTTTATATGCTTTCTGCTTTGTGAGTATAAAAAAATCCCTCGCATACCAGATCTATCTTGTTGGAGATAGATGCACTATTGGAGGTGCGTATCTCTTGCATTATTGTTTCCCTGTGGGAGGTGTATGTCTTTTGCAATGCTTTTTCACTATTGGAGGTGCACGTCTCTTGCAGTAGAGTTTAATTATGGGAGGCATATGTCTTTTGCAATGGTGTTTCACTATTGGAGGTGCATGTCTCTTGCTTTCTGAGCACACTTTTGAAGGAGAGCTGTGTGAATTTGATTTTTATTTTTTTTATGTATATTGGAAGAACAGACCTACTTCTAACAAACTGTGCAGTGCGCCTACAGTACTTGTCGTCATGAGCCATTGTTTTTATTTCTGTCCCTACCATGTATCTTATATAATACTGTTGTCTTCTAATGCGAAAAAATATTTTTTTTTATAAATCAGTGAATAGATACTGTATATTTTATGTATTACACAAAAGTTACTGTATATAAGTTATCTACTGGTTATACCAGGGTCGTTTAAAAAGTTTGTATTTTATGTTCAGCCACCTTTCTCAATTCATTTTTTAATTTTTCATTTAAAAAATATATGAATTTGCCGTTATAGTTTCTAAAGATATACAGTGTATTTCCCCAAAATTTCAAATATCTGTGTCAGCCAAAAGTTCATGATGTGAATTTTTCAAGTAACTCTCACACAGACCAAGACTTTATTGACCTATCTTTACATATCCTGGGGAGGTGCACAGTGTAATAATAGTTACATACTTATCAACATTGTAGTTAATAAATTGGGGGTATGTAAGCCCAGCCCTGGGAAGACCCAACAAACTCACCTGGGACGGCCCATTTATGCTCCCTATGAGCCCTAATTTATCGGGACTGTTTGCCAGGACTGATTAGGGACAGTCCCTGCACATTCACGACTGTTGCCAACAATGTAATTACACTCTTAAAGAGGTAGTTTCATCTTGCCATTACTACGGTTTCCCTAACTTGGAAACAGCATAGCTTGCCGTGCTACACTGTTTCCATAGCTCCTGTGAACTATATTGGGCGCTACTCAAACAGTGTGCTGGACTGTGCTACTGTTTCCCGGTCACCTGATGGTTGAGGATTAATCCCATCTCACCTTAGTAATGGAAAAACGAGACAACCCCTTTAATTTAGGAAAGTATCATCAGTCTAAATACTATTTCTAGAAGCTGACTTATCCTTGTCTCGATGGTAGCGTGAAAGGAGACACTGTATCTCTTAGGCCTCATGCACATGAACGTATTTTTTTTCCGTGTCCGTTCCGTTTTTTTTGCGAATAGGATGCGGACCCATTCATTTAAATGGGTCTGAAAAAAATGCGGACAGCATACCACGTGCTATCTGCATCCGTATGTCCATTCCGTAGCAACGCAAAAAAAATAGAACATGTCCTATTCTTGTCCGTTTTGCGGACAAGGATAGGCATTGTTACAATGGATCCGCAATTTGCGGACCGCAAAACACATACGGTCGTGTGCATGTAGCCTTATGCTGTAAAATTTTATTTCTTCTCAACAATCCATGGGATACAGACATTTTCATTAGAAGATAAAGACTCTCAATTTTTATGTAAGTGTACATGTTAAATGTGCTGGTTACCATTTGCAATTATAATCCTATGTACATTTGCATTAAATTCAGTGCTCTATGTTTGTACAACTATCTATTATTCTAAGATGGTTGATGTCCTTAAATATAATGGTTGTGAACCATTCCAGCGATTATCAGCCAAAGCATTAAAACCTCTGAGAGCTGAAATGAGTAATGATTATTATTTGGGAGCTATCTTGAAGTTGATGTTTTGGAAGCAGGAACAATGTTATTGTGTAAGGATCTGATTGACTTGTCCAAAACTGCAGGCCTTGTAGGGTGTTCCCAGCATTAAGTAGTAGTATGTACCAAAATGGTCCAAAACAGACAACTGGTGAACTGATTAAAGGGTCATGGATACCAAAGGCTCAATGATTGGCCCCTGGGAAGCAAGGCAAGCTTGTGTGGTCTGCTCTAATAAAAGAGCTACTCTTCCACAAATAATTAAAAATGAATGCTGGCTATCATAGAAAGGTGTCAGAACACACATTAAATCACTGCTTGTTTCTTATGTGGATGAAAAATGCCCTGTCCTTAACAACAAACTTTTACAATGGGCGTGTAAGCATCAGAACTGGACCATGGAAAAAAAAAGGCTTGTCTGATGAATCACAATTTCTTTTACATCCATCAATTACTTGTGGAAGAGATGGCACTATAATGCCCTATGGGAAGGCAAGACAGGGGGTGGCTGCATTATCCTTTGGGAAATGTTCTGCTGGAAAACCTTAGGACATGACAAATAGGTGGATGCTTCTTTGACAGGTACCACCTACCTAAACATCTTTGAAGCCCGAGCACAATCCTTTATGGCAACTATACTATATAATGGCAGTGACCTGTGTAAGAAGGATAATGTGCTTTGTCACCAGAGAAGGACTGGCTATAGGTGGGCCGATTCTAAGGGTGCTGTCTGAGCCCTCCTCATGAACGCTGTCTGGGTACATGACATAAGGTGCTTATATACCTGGCCAGCAGCCACAGGTACCCTCCTGAACTGAACTGTATCATCATCCTTAAAACGGTGATACACTTGAATACAGTGGTGAAGGTGGCAGTATTTTGTGCTTCAGTGTGCTATATGCTTCTACCGAGGCAGTATATTGTGCTGCACTGTGCTTTTTTTGTTCTGCTGGGGTGGGATTTTCTGCTGCACAGTTGTATTGCAGGCCCTGCTTACTTTTGTTGTCCCTGCCTTCTTCTGTTGCTATGCATTTTGTAACTTTGGCCTTGCCTACAACAAGAGGCCACTTTTAAGTTTTTTTCTAGGGCCACTTTATTCCCAATCTGGCCATGTCTGTCACACTGCAAACATTGTTCAGGAATTAAGTCAAGGACATGGAAAGTGTTTTGACACCAAATCTGCATCAAAATCTTCGTGTTATTTTCAGTTTTTGTTATGAATTGGATTTGACAGAGATCTCACCCTTTGCATTATGAAAGGTTAAATCCACACTAAAAATCAAACATACAATTGACATTTATGGGCATGGCAGGTAAATTCCTGCTGGAAAAAAAACAGCAAAGCGAACATGAAATTAGTCTAGTTTCAGTTACTATCCTGGTATTATTTAGCAAACTAAAATGTGTGCAGAAAAATAGAGCGTCATGTGCAGTTTGTGCAGGTTCTCTTAGAGGGCAAGGTCTGAAAAATGTTGGTAACTTTAATTTGGGATTTTTTTTATTTATTTAGCCCTAATGTTTTTGTTGCCAATATTTATTGCATTTGTACAATTAATTTTATCATATAAAGCAGCACAATGACTATTACAGCTCAACAGGCTTTCTTTACCCACAAATGTGACCTGATAGCAGATTTTTACCTACCAACAGCTTTTAGGGTAACCATTTTATGGCTTCTATAGCGCTTGACCTCTCCTACACATCAAGAAGACAAAGTTCCCCTAGCAATTTTACCTAAACTAGTAGCTTTTGAAATTCAGAACCTTGCCAAATTTTTACATGATCATAGATTTGCTTGCCATCTATTCTACTAGGAAAGACTATTTTACCCCCAATAATTGTAAAGTATATCTCAACATACAGTCGAAGATTGTTTTGTGAAGGAAGTTCAGATTTTTGCTTTATCTCTAGAAGAGCTAGTGGTGGCATGGACACTGAAGGATCAGCTCATAATCATGAACAGATGAGTTAAGAAACCTAGTGTGTAGATGTCATGACATCAAATTCAGCCCTGTACTTTGAGCCTCATGAGTTATGAAAACAGCGAAAAAGGGCAATACTAACATAAAGGCTACAGAGACTGTTACTTGCAATGGATGTTTTTAGCCTTCATATTGTATCTTTTTTCCATGATTTGCTTTCTCTTAAGTGTTGCTCGAGGCCTTTCTGGGACTCTGTCTTACAGAATATGCTGATTCAGTTTACCTAGGGGGGAAATGAAGTGGAAAATTGAATCTGCATTAATATGAGATGCAAGCTTCAAACTTGGCATTGCACTGAGAAAGTTTAAAGCGAACCTTCATGTTTTACTTCTTGAATTAACGTTTTATGCCTCATGATTAGCTGCCGTTTACAAAGATTTGAAATATTTATCCTTATTTTATAGTATAAAATATCTCTCCAGGTCTGCAGAAGGCATACAGAGAATAGTGAGCTGTTCACTGTTACATTTTAAGCGTACTTTATACATTTTATTTCAGTTTTATGCATATTTCTTCAGCAAAAGCAGAGCCAGTTTACATATAAAGAAGACTACATCTAGAATGTAAATTATAGTCTAAGTTATTCCATAAATTCATGCATGCTCACTGGGTAATGATGTGTTTAAGAATATAGCTATATACTCTAAAATGTGTCATTTATTCTGTATCCTGCCACAGTAAACACACCTTTATATTTGTAATTCTAACCATAGTTACACATTGCATTCTATACAGATGAAACAAGATTTATATATGTTGTAAAATTCCTTCAAACTGGTATTAACGGTAATAAATAGTCTGTAATACATCATGGTAGATAAACTCAAGGAAGACAATGCACTTCAATCCACTTTCCAGAAAACTGTTCATCTAGGAATGCTCGGACCTGACACCCATAATGTGGTGGTGCACCATCTTGCTGGAAAAACTCAGGGAACGTGCCAGCTTCAGTGCATAAAGAGGGAAACACATCATCATCTAGCAGTTGAATGGCCCCCAAGGTCTCCCGATCTGACCCCCTTAGACTTTTATCTTTGGGGTCATCTGAAGGCAATAGTCTATGCTGTGAAGATACGAGATGTGCAGTACCTGAAACTACGGATATTGGAAGCCTGTGCTAGCATTTCTTCTGTGGTTTTGCTATCAGTGTGTGAAGAGTGGGAGAAGAGGGTTGCATTGACAATCCAAGACAATGGGCAGCATTTTGAACACATTTTATGTGGTCAGAAGTGGTCAGAAACTTGTAATTAACTCATGAAAGAATAAAGTTACATTAAAACCAAGCACGCCATTGTTTTTCTTGTGAAATTCTCAATAACACTATATTTTGTTGCATAAGGTTGGAAACACCTTATAGTGTTATAAATAGGAAAAGCCTTCTTTTACAGATATATTGTGTTTGGAGCCACATGCTTTTGGAGTTACTTTTAATTATTTTATAAAATGATCATTTGGTGATTATTTTAATATATGTGTAGGTTTGCAGTTGGGTTTTTATTAAAGACAATTAACTATTGGTTGTCCTGATAAAGGAGTGCCTGTCTATTTTTATTCGAAATTCTCAACAAGTTTGATGTGTCACATGACCCTCTTCCCATTGAAAAAACTAAAGTTGGATCCAAAATGGCCGACTTCAAAATGGCCGCCAAGGTCTCCACCCACCTTGAAAAGTTTCCCCCCCCCCATATACTAATGTGCCACAAACAGGAAGTTAATATCACCAACCATTCCCATTTTATTTAGGTGTATCCATATAAATGGCCAACTCTTTATATTTTAACTGTAGTTTCAGGTGGTTTAAGAATAAGCCACCACATATGTGTACATGAAAAATAACACTATATATGTCCATTGTATGGCTTGTATCAGTTTTCCCTGTGCAGGTTCCATCTCTAATGTAATTTTTCTCTGAGCTTAGCTCCATAGAGGTCGTAGTCTAGGGATAAAAGGAGATCCTGCTGTATCTCTCACACAGAAGTAGTAGGGAGGAAATTATACAGTATTAATGAGCAATGCTACTGTGAATACAGTACTGTGGAAAAATAAATCAATTACTAGAAGTGAGTAGGCATTTCTTTTTCAAATAGAAAATTGCCCTGTTTAGCTGAGTTTCCTTCATCAGGGTAATGGGTGCTCTCTTTCATTAGAGAGACCATCTAGAATGCATGAGGAGTATTGTAGTCCAGCCAATGCTGTGCTGTGTTTCTGGGACAAATATATGCAAATTACCATATCTTCTATTGACATCAGAAAGTCTTAAGGTGGCCATACAAATTAGATTAACGTCGGCCGGAATGGCAGATTTTGGCTATTCTGGCCAACTGTCGTTTGAAAAACTAGAGCGAATAAATGTTCGAAATCACCAACGGCAGACTTTTGTCTGCCAAAAATGCAATGCGCCATGCTGGAAAACTTTGCTCGTATATCAGCTGAAACTGCATGTTGATGGCATAATCAGCTGAATTCATCCAATCTCTTGTCATTGTGTTCAAGCACTAGGGAGTCTGTTTTTATTTAAAAAAAAAAAAAAAAAACTGATTCCCTGTTTGGCCAGTTTAGTTGGTGGGATTGCTCGTACAAACCATCCCATGGATGACTGACTGGCTGCAATGCAAATTAGCTTTTGTTTTATGAAAAAGCACTGAACAGTTCAAGGCTGCCACCAGAAGAAACATACATTATAATTCTCAGATAATTACTAAGAATTTTTCTAGTCAGTATGAAAAAACAGTGTTCACAGAGGTTCTCTAAGGTGAAAACAATGATAGTCTTCTCTTAGGATATATCATCCATGCTTATTGTTGGGGGTCAAACTTTGTTTATCCACTTCTCAGCACCCATTGTTTATTTAGGCACAGAGGCACATATGTGCTCGGTATTGCAGTTCAGTCTCATCGTTTATGGCTGAGGTTGGAATACCCACCACATACTTCGGTCAGAAATGGCTAGGATTGTGGAAAGACCTGAGTTGTATGTGCGACACTGTTTCTGTAAATTTTAAAGAAATGAATTGGAGTTACATCAGTTTAAATTTTTCCATAATTTGAAAGCAACAGAAACAGTATATCTTCATGTAGTGTGCTTTTCCATAGCTCCAACTTCTATAAAAGTTATGGAAACAGCACAGCATACTTGACTGGTGAACTTCAGTCATCCCGGCTAACATATAAGACAGGTATTGCAATCCCAGCAGATCTCAGACATGAGTGAATGATATGGGAATATCTCTTAAAGGATAGATGCACAAATTCATATCAGCAAACTTATCTCAGCATTAACCACCATACATTGCATTGTGTACAAGTGTTATGTTAGTTTTGCACAAGTTTGCTTTTTCTGCCTTTAAACTACCCTATTCCAATTGGCATAATGGAAGATAACATGATTGGTTTTTCACTGTTCCCAAGTTTCCATTCAATATGGTACATATGTATTTGTCGTATGTAAATTATGAGAAATCTGTGATGACATCTTGTATGGAAGTGTTGCCAAGTCAGTGTTCCTTCTGGGATGTTGTTTTCTTGCCATATGTAGTGTATTCCTTTATTCCTAGAGATTAGCACAAACATGCAGGGACATTTCAACAATTAGTGGTCATATTCTAAATAAATGAGTAAGCAAAAACCTTTATACAGGTGGTGCAGGGGGAAGAAATAAGGAAATTGTACTTGGTAAATGTATACATGTGGTTAGGTGCTATTAAAGCACAAATAGACATATTTGCTTTTGCTTCTGTAAGGACAGAATCCTGTTTTTCTGTGTGTTGCACTGCCTGTAGTGTATTCACTTTTGTTGTCTTCTACCCCTGAACAGTTTTGCTCATTCTCCTCACTCTACTTTGACATTCTGTACTCAACTGTTTTCACTGATGATTGCCACAATATAAAAGTTCAGCTGTCGGCTGAATGTGTAAATAAATCTGATTATGTTAACAGAGAATTGGTGCAAAAAAAAAGCTTAACCCCTTCAACCCCGGGCCTGTTTTCACCTTCCTGACCAGGCCATTTTTTGCAAATCTGACATGTGTCACTTTATGTGGTAATAACTTTGGAACGCTTTTACTTATCCAAGCCATTCTGAGATTGTTTTCTCGTCACATATTGTGCTTCACGACAGTAGTAAATTTGTGGCAAAATATTTCATTTTTAATTTTTAAAAAATAACAAATTTACCAAAAATTTGGAAAAATTAGCAAATTTGCAAATTTCAATTTCTCTACTTTCAAAATATATAGTAATACCTCCAAAAATAGTTATTATTTTACATTCCCCATATGTCTTCTTTATGTTGGCATCATTTTATAAATGTCATTTTACTTTTTTGGGACGTTAGAAGGCTTAGAAGTTTAGAAGCCATTTTTCAAATTTTCAACAAAATTTCCAAACCATTTTTTTAAGCACCAATTCACATATAAAGTGATTTTGAGGGGCTTACGTAATGGAAACCACCCATAAATGACCCCATTTTAGAAACCTACACCCCTCAAATTATAAAAAAAAACTGCTGTTACAAACTTTGTTAACCCTTGAGGTGTTCCACAAGAATTAATGGAAAATGGAGGTGAAATTTCAAAATTTCACTTTTTTGGTAGATTATTCATGTTAATAATCTTTTTCTTGCAAAACAGCTAGGGTTAACAGCAAACTAAACCTCAATATACATTACTCTGATTCTGCAGTTTACAGAAATACCCCATATATGGTGGTAAACGTCTCTATGGGTTTGTGGCAGTGGTCAGAAGGAAAGGAGCGCCATACGGATTTTGGCGGCAGATTTTGCTAGAATGGTTTTTTAGGCACCATTTTGTAATTGAGAGACCCTGACGTACCCCTACAGTGGAAACCCTCAAAAAGTGACCCCATTTTGGAAACTACACCCTTCAAAGAATATATTAAGGGGGGTACTGGCCACTTTGACCCCCTAAGCGTTTTACGGAATTTGGAAACACTTGGCTATGAAAATGAAAAGTTTCATTTCTTCCAATAAAATGTTGCTTTAGCCCCAAATTTTTCATTTTCACAAAGGGAACAGGAGAAAAGCACCCCATAATTTGTTACCCATTTTCTCCTGAATACGGCAACACCCCATATGTGGTGGTAAACTGCTGTGGGGGCACATGGCAGGACTCAGAACAGAAGGAGTGCCATATGGATTTTGCAGCACAGATTTTGATGGATTGGTTTGCGGGAGCCATTGATTTTTATTTTTTTGAGTTATTGTCTTATGTGGGGGCTCATTTTTTGCAGGATGAGGTGACGTTTTCATTGGTACCATTTTAACATAAGAATTTTTGATCGCCTGCTATTACACTTTTTGTGAGGCAAGGTGAAAAAAATGGCTGTTATGGCATAGTTTTTTTTTAATTTTTTTTTACAGCATTCATCTGGGGGGCCATCTCATGTAATATTTTTATAGAACAGGTTGTTACGGACGCGGCGATACCCAATATGTGAAACATTTTTATTTTTGGAAAGTTTTACACATTAGATGCATTTTTGAACAGAATAAAATCTTTTTTTTGTGTTGCTATTTTCTGCTATTTTTTTTATTTTTAATTTTTTTTTATTTCTGTGGGACGAGATGACGCCTGCTATTACAGGGAAGGTGACCAAAAAAAGCTGTTTTGGCACAGTTTTTTTTAATTTTTTTTTTATTTTACTGAGTTCACCTGACGGGGTGGATCATGTGATATTTTTATAGAGCCGGTCGATACGGACGCGACATGACCTAATATGTCTATTTTTATTTTTTTAACTATTTTTTTTACAATTTTTTTTAATATTATTTTGTGAAAAGGACGCTTTTTTGGGAACTTTTTTGTAAAACTTTATTTTTTCACTTTCTTTTTTTACACTTTTTTAACTTTTGGGGTCTGATCCCCTTTACAATGCATTACAATACTTCTGTATTGTAATGCATTGGCTGGAAGTGTGTTACACACAGTAATACACTTCCAGCTTACTGCCTGTGAGATCCAGGGGGATGGATCTCACAGGCTTCCGTAGATAGCAGCCGGATGCCTAAGGAAGGCATCCGGCTGCTATCTAAGCCATCGGGTCCCCATCACAGCAGCGCAGGGACCCGATGGACACCCCTTCCGACCGCCCGCATCGCATGTGCCGCGGTCAGCGCTGACCGCGGCACATGAAGGGTTAATATGCCCGCATCAGTGTTTTCACCAATGCAGGCGTATGCAGCAGGGGTCTGGCTACTGGGAACAGCCGGCCCCCCGCAGCTGATCGGGCTGGCGCAGCTCCTGCACCCGCCCGATCAGAGCGCCATAGTACTACGGCGCTGGTCGGGAAGTTACTTCCCGCAGCGCCGTACATGTACAGCGTTGGTCGGGAAGGGGTTAAAGGAAGAAAAGGCTGCAGTTCACATACTTTTATGGACAGCTCTGTATATTATACTAGGGCAGTTCAAGTTACTTCAATGTAGAAAGTTAATTTAGTGAGTAGAATTGTTTTGTTCTGGAGAATGAAAACAATTTAGACAGAATTGTGTTTTCTGCTCTAAAATACTGTAAGCGTGGAGTTGGATATCCACATTATTGGAGGGACCACCATTTTTATTTGTCTGTTGTTAAAGGAATATTCCCACCTTATAATCACTAGAAAATACTATAACTGGTGGGAGTCCATCCTTTAGAACCCCTTCTAAACCCAAGAACAAAGGAATTGAGATTCCATGATTCGATCAGCTTTTTTTCCCCTGCACAATGGCACTTCTATCCACACCCTTGTGCAGTCCATCCCAAGCTTTGCAGAGAATTTGCAGAGAAAGACCGAGAAGGAGTTGCGTGTCAAAAAGGATATGCCATAAATGTCTAATAGACGCTGGTCCTATCTTTGGCACTCACACCTGTCTTTAGAATGTGCCCTCCTCTACCATCTCCAGCTACAGCTAAGTGGGTTATGTTGGCAGTTACAGAAATGGTGTGTCATAGCATAGACTACTTGGCTTTTTGGTGTAGTGAATTTCAGATTGGGACTCCAAAACCTATAAGGACAAAGCAGGTCCACATTCAAAGTATTAGTTAATAACAATTTATATATCACATGATATAAAAATAATAAATAATAATAATTTAAAAAAACCTTTTCAGAAACAATAAAGTAACAATAAAGTACAAGTGCATATAAACAGCTCGTTTTGCAAAAAATGATAGAAAAATTTAAATTATCTGGGGGTGGCACAAAGGCACGCCAGAACACGCATCGGGGTAGATGACCTGGTTTTCGCAGCACACTATCAGTAACATGTAATTTCTATTTTCATTTTTCTAGCATTTTTTGTAAAATGAGCTGTTTATATGCACTTGCACTTTATTGTTACTTGAATTATTTTGTGAAGGTTATTTTATACAAGTGCATTATACTAAGCCCTGTGTGTCTTCCCACCACAGATGCTTTGCTCCTGCATTGTTTTGAAATCATTTTAATCATATGATTTAATAACATTTATTAACTAATACTTTGAGTGCATACATTTTTTGTCCTATAGGTTTTGTAGTTTATTGTGCGGCCAAATGCACTCTAGTTATATTTTTTGCTACATTGTGAGCCTGGTATATAATATATACCGGTAATGTATATGGTGTATATGAAATACTTTCTCGTAAGTAGCTAACCAATTTGCTCATCCTTAGTCCAGATGTATCTTTCCTTACCTCTCCTCTAAGGATGAGTAAACTGGTTCATGATTCAGTCCAAATTTTTGGTAGTTTGTTTTGGGCGAACCAATGAGAGAGGGAGAGTGAGGGAAAACCTAGCATAGAAATATGTATTCCTCAAAAATATATGTTTATTGTCTAAGGAGTACTGTTTCTCATGGAGAGCCCCTAGTATGCAGAGTACGTTCTTGCAATATTGTCGACCAGGTGATGCCCTCTGGGGCATCTGATGCCAGCAGATGATCAACATGATAATTTGTATACAGTATATTTTCCCCAGAAATCAAGTGAAGCGTCTAGTCTACAATAGTCATCACATATATCAACTGGCCTCCATAATAGAAATAGTACCCAACTAGAGGTTCCCCTTAAGGTCTTGTTCTCATCAGATTTTTAATGATAAAGGATTTTTTATCCTGAAAGAACTATTTGCAGATGTGAGGCTTGGCTTTCCTAGCTTTGCTTCATAAGTCTGTTTAAAAGGCTGAAAACTGTCTCTGCCAATCCACTGCTTGAAGATACTCATATGGATGCAGTGTACCGTTCACTGTAACAGTTAATTGCTGTGCAGTTGCAGAAGTAGTTATAGCTCGTAATGTCCCAATTCACCTTAATGTGATAGCTCCTTCCTATTCACATGAGGATAGATAATCAGTATAGGAAAAACAGACAACAACTTTAGTAATTTTAATTCCCCACTTTGGATCAAATATAGATTAATTGGAGAGACCTCTGAAGTAACACTTCTCTCAATAAAACATGCGAGCTAGTTAATTTTTAGAGGAATAAGAGAACCAGAATGTCTTAAGAGAAATTTGCCTTAGTTAGGTGACTGTCCTTGTGGGGTATTCTTTATCATTTAGGAGACCAAAAATATGCATGAGTATTGCATGCCAGGCAATACTACTCTTGGCTTCTTTCTCTCTCTCTCTCTCTCTCTCTCTCTCTCTCTCTCTCATTGATCTGTGTCTGAATCAAATAAAAAAAAAATATTGTGAACTTTATATGAACCAAATCTTTTTTTTCTGGTTTGCCAATCTGTACTCTCCTCTTTTCTTGACATGTGTCAGGTTTTTTTTAAATCTTAGGAGACATCTGCAAAGGTTTACCCATTGTACTCTCGACAAGCACTACCTATAAATACCTTTGGGTCTCGTATTAGGGCAGGCAGGAATTTTTTTTTTTTCTGTGACTCTCAGAATATACCATATTGTTAATCAGATGATATCTATATCTGTAAACTATTGTAAGTGATGCTGCCAGCATACATCCCTAGTCTGCATTGTGAGACACACCAGATGCCTCTAAACTCATTAACAATTTGTCATTTGCTAAACAACCTATGCAAATTAAAGTGTGAAATGACTAGAAGTTGTTTGGAAGATGAATTTATAGCATTTCTTATTGATTCCTTGCAGAATAAATTAAAATATGGTATTTTAAGTAACATTTATATTTTAATTTTACAATTATATGCTGATGTTTAGTGAAATCTTTTCTTAGATCAATATTTAGCAGCAATGGTCATTATTAATGATGAGCAAATTTCTTGAAATTCAAGTCAGATTCAATTTGAGTCTGAAAAATTGCCATGATTCTAGCAGATTCTACTAGGACCATATACAACTCATGTCAAGCTCTTAAATGCTAAGCCAGCATTACTAATCTTAAAAGTGATAGTGACATATACTGTATGGTTAGTATGTTCAAATACATCATAATTTGCAATTCCCGCCATAAGTGCTCAGGACTGCTGTATATGCACACAGGAGCCTTCTCCATTATGGTGACCGGACACAGCATACTGGATTAGGCATTACAGCGCAGCTTTGAATTCTGACAGCTGGGTAATGGGGAGTAGGGATGAGCGAATCGACTTCGGATGTGAAGTCGATTCACATAATACTTAGTTTGAATACTGTACGGAGCACTCTGCACAGTATTCAAAGTACTATGCAAATCAACTTTGTTTTTTTTCATTCAAAGTCGATTTGCGCATTCCTAGTGGGGAACAATAGGAAAATAAAACATAGAGTTCTGCACTCTCATGTTATAATCCAAGATCATGGTGACAGATTTATGGGTTGTTTCCACGGGACAGTCTCCTTTCAGAATGAATCTGGCCCTTCAGTCAGCTGATCAACGTGGATCTAGCTGATAAAACATCCATTGAGCAACTAATATGGGAAGATCCTGCTGACTACACATTTCACCTAAAGCATGGAAATATTACATAGCATTCATACCAAATGCAGTCTCCAGCAAAACTGACTTTAAAATTTTCCCTTGTTATAAATCTCCCTCACGGTTCTCAACCCATACCACGTGCCAAAATCATCCGTTTTATTCTATAGTTGAATAACTTATTACATGTAGCAAACAAAATTAAAAGTCTAGAGATAATAAAGGCCAGAAACTCCTTAATTTAGAAAGTTCGTGGGCTGTGAAAAGCGCTGTAGTGGTGATTTTCCAATGTATTATTTACACCATTTGTTTACTATCAAGCTTATTGGTCTGGCATTAGTAAAGTTAAAAGTAACTTTTTAGAGATTTGTTTTCATCTATGTTTTTTCTTAAATGTCCATTATCCATTTATTTTCTTTCACCGTTTTATTAACATGGCATAGATGTTACTGTTAACTGAGAAGGAATTAGAAGGAATTCTTTATCAACCATTCTATGTTTTTCATTCACAGGGGATGTGTGTGAACCCAACCCATGTGAAAATGGAGGAATCTGTCTGTCTGGTTTATCTGAGGAAACCTATACATGCGAATGCCCAATTGGCTACAGCGATCCCAACTGTTCTAGCGTTGTGGAGGTTGGTAAGTGCAAGCTTGTAATCAAAATGCAGTATTCTTATTGGTACCATTGAATTATATTCTGATATGAGAAGTTGTTAACAGCATTTAGAAAGCATTACCAAAAATTGCTTTATGGTAGCCTCATGGGCTATAGACACAATGATCTGAAGGAGACCTCATTAACTTCTATGGGAGAGCTTTCTAGGCATGCTCCATGACGTGTGCAGAGGTCATTGTACAAGGAAAGAATAGATAAGCTTTGACAATCACTTATTGTGAATGGTGGATCCTGTCTTATCTGTCATTCTAATCATGTCTGTAATGATATCACCTCTGTATATAGATAAGCAGATAACTGCTGTAAGGAGATCTGTAGAGACCAAGAAGTGGTGCCTGTTATTAGGCTTAGTGGCCAGTGTGAAAACTGCAGGATTGTATGGTTTTGTTTAAATATAGATATTGACATGGAAAATTCAAAATAAGAAGGAATATCTTCTTTGCTTGTAGCCAAATGTCCACTTGTTATTTAGGTCCATTCAGTGGAGTGGGTGCACAGCTTCCAGATGAACAACCGCGGCATCAACGATGGTGGTTTCTGCTGCTGTATACACAGAGGATTTTGACAGCATCATCATTTGCAGTATGAATTAGCCCTTGCACAGAATCCCTGGTCAATTCAATGGAAACTGTGCTTATATCTCTTGTAGTAGTACTGTAGGAAAATTAAATATTTCCCCAAGTGTTTACAACACATGACTGGAGGTCTCAGCAGAGGGCTACCTCGTGATCAGTTTAGCACCGTAGACTGTTCCAACAAATTACTCTTACCCAGAGTGGAAAGCCCCTTTAAGATATGATTATGTTTGGGAGCTTGGAGACAAGGACAGTATTGAGCCAACAAATCATTTAATATGTTCATCTTGGTTTATTTCTGATAACGAGAAGTGATAATGTGTGTTTTAAGTGTATTTTTCCTTTAATAACTGTACTTATGCTTCAGATGTCTGGGAAAGACATAATGGTAATAAAAAAAAAAATGATTCCAAATGATTTGAACACCTCAGTTCAAAGCCGCAGAAATGTTTGCTGTATTCCATTAATGTACCTCGTGCATTCACTTTTAGTACGCGTGACCTTGCCTCCGCGTTGTTCTTAACGTGAAGCTGTTAATGTTTAAATGAAGCCATTAGTGAAACAATGCTTTGTGTTTTTGCATTTTCATTCTTCACCTTCTAATTACTTTCTATTGAATCAATAGTTCTTTAAAAGTTTGTAACTTTTTATCTGTGCTAGTTAAGTCACATACTGTTTGCAGTCGTAATTAATTTGACCGTCTCTACCATTTCTCCTACCAGTCCATCATTATGTGCATTTTTGTACAAGTTTAGAAGTAATCTATTCTGTATCACCATTTTGTTTGTTCTGTGCTTCTAGTAAGTGGGGCATAAATTACTCCAGAGTAACATCCAATTCTACTTTTATTGCAAGTATAGGGTCAAACTGAAGAACAGATTGAGAATGGGGGCCATTTATTAAGACCATAATTTTAATATAAATATACCCCTACACCTGGAGGTGGATCCGCCAGAGTTATGATGAGGCGCTGCTTCCTCTTCAAGTAGCTGAGCAGAGGGGGTGCCAGGTATTGGACCTCCAATGATCAGACATTGATGACCTATCTTGAGGATAGGTCATCAATATATATAGACTGCACAACCCCTTTAAGTCTGGGTGTGGAGGATGATTACAGATGCCGCATGTCCTAGAGTTGATCTTGGAAAAATATAGCTGCTATGGGCTGACTTGATATCACCAGGATGATAGGTGATAAATACAGTGACTCACATGGGACATACACACATAAATAAGTGCTAGCTAGCCAGAAACTGCACAAATGGCCACTAGAATGAGCTAAAACAACATGAGTACCAGCACAGTAAATGTGTTCTCATACACAACTTGCTGAAGGCATTACATTGTAAATTACCATAAACATCAATACAATTTGGTATGTAATCTCCATTGCAATAGGGTGGCTGTAATGGTGGCTGTATGCAGCAAAAAAACAAAAAACAAAACAAAAACGTGGTTAATGTGGTTTTCAAAATGGTAGCAAATAACTGCATGACTTTGTCAGTAAAACCAGTTTTATCTGCAATACTTTGCAGCCTTATAAACAGCCATATACATCATATTAATAGTCTTTGCCTTAAGGGAAATGCCAGCTTTAACACACATTATAATAGTACTTCAGATAATATATGCACAAATCTTCTTTAATCGCCTCATGGTTAGTGTATTTTAAGTCTTAAAGTCTGCAATTTTTACCATGCTAAACTGCTGCTAGCACTAGTTAGGGGTTGGGGAGAGCAATACAAACATAGGCTTTGATGGTGCTTTTCTCATCAGGAGTAGTAAGAATATGAAATGTTATTCTGCCAAATTTGTTTCTCTCAAGTGCCCAGGACAGAGCTTCTCTGTGAAGTGTTATCTACTGCTTTCCTATGTGCATTCAGCTGCTTCACAGCCCTTCCCATCTGCTCTGAGTGGTCTTCTGGTTGGGTACTACAGCTATTGCTCCGATTTAGGGCCTGTGAAGCAGCTTAAAGGGGTTTTCTGGAAGTGATCTAAAATGGCCACCAGCAACCTGTTCTAGAATGTCAGAAGGACTGCTTGCCTCCACTTGCAGAGCTTCCCTTCCATATACTACATATTGGTGAGTTTTCCTTTCAGGCTGCTAAGCCATGATGGCGTATCTTAGGCAGAATCACATAATTACCATCTATTGTAGAGCAGCAATTTAGTGTGTAGTGAGGTCCTATATCTCACCCCCTATGCTGCAACCAGTCCTGCTCTCATTTTAAGACAGGTTGCTGGCAGCCATTTTAAATTTTTCCTAGGGAACCTGCTTAATGCAGAGAAGACTTCACAGTGAAGTCTCATCATGGTCACTTGAAAAAACATAACCAGGCAGAATAAAAGTTCATATCCACACTACTCCTGATGAGAAAAGCTACATAAAAGGTATCTTTGCTTTGTGATCATCAACCTCTACCTACAAAAGTTTAGCATGGTAAAACTGCTGACAGACATCCTTTAACCCCTTAGTGACCACCCATACGCCTTTTTACGGCGGTCACTAAGGGGCCTTAGGCTGGGCCGCCGCTTTTTCACGGCGGCCCAGTCTAAGCGCTGCACGGGTCTCCCGTGCAGCGGGGAGCACGGGCCCGGCTCTCACATGAAAGCCGCGGCCCTGCTCTAACAGCCCGGACCGGCAGGAGTGCCGTTCCGGGCTGTTTAACACTTTACATGCCGTGGGCAATGGCGCCCGCCGCATGTAAAGTGCTGACAGAGGGAGCGGTCTCCCTCTGTCTCCCATCGGCACCCTGCAAAAGCGATCGCAGGGTGCTGATGTGTGGGAAGGCTGGCAGGGGTCTGATCTAGGCCCCAGACCAGCCTTGAGTACATTACCAGCAGGCTGCGCCTCTCTGGCGCAGCCTGCTGGTCAAAGTATGAATAACATTGCCATTAAAATGCAATGCACTATAGGGATAATGCATTGCATTTTAAAGGCAATCAAAGTATTGTTTGTTATAGTCCCTCTGTGACTATTAAGTGGTAAAAAAAAGTTAAAAAAACACATTTTTTCTATTAAAAAAATCCCATAAAAAAAATTACTCTTTTTTTCCATTGAAAATAAGCTTTTCAATGAAAAAAATTGCAAAAAAAAAATCTCCCCCATATGTTTGGTATTGCCACGTCCGTAACGACCCGTACTACATAAATATCACAAAAATTAGCCCCTACGGTAAACACAATTAAAAAAAAAAATTTAAAAAAAAAGACAATTGCTAATTTATTCTTAGTTGCCACCAAAAAAACGTTATAACAAGCGATCAAAAAGCGTCATTTACTAAAAAAGGATACCAATGAAAAGTACAAGTTGTCCCGCAAAAATGAAGCCCTGACACAACTCCATAGAAAGAAAAATAAAAAAAAAATTTGTTCTTGGGAATCAGCAATGCAAAAACTTTTTTTTTCTTTTAAAAAAAGGATTTTATTGCAAAAAAGTAGTAAAACGCAAAAAAAACTATATGTATTTGGTATTAGGGATGAGCGAACTTTTGAAAAGTTCGGTTCGGTTCGGCGAATTTTCTTGAAGTTCGGATTCATACGAACCGAACCTAAAACGAAACTTGCTATAACGGCTGAATAATTGCTGCAACAATAATGGTAGTCTGGTAGGGTATAGTTTCGTTTACTTGCAGTTGCTATTAAATGAAAAAAGTAGAAAAAATTAAAGTGACTTGTACAACGGCGACGCAAAATATACGCATATTTAAGAATTTAAACTAATGCGTACGCTAATGCGAACATTCATAATAACGAACATACAGTGTAGCGTTGTCAAAGGTACGCTACTTAACTGAATATGTACGCATTAGCGTACAAATACACTGCGTCTGCGAACATTCCTACTCCAGTGACGAACATACAGTGTAGCGTTGTTAAATCTGGTTCGTTACGGTTCTGTTCGCTCGTCCGAACGAACGTTCGGACGAACGAAAATAATAACCCATCTCGGCCATTCTCCTCCCAAAAGGGTGGTTTGACACGAGGGTCACACCAGGATACAAGGGATTGTAGGAGTAATAAATAATCCCTTGTATCCTGGTCTATTCTGTGAAAACGGTACAGTTTTGATGTGCCGTTTTTATTTTAACCAGATTCGTCTTAAAAGTTCTTAAACGAATCTGGTTCGTTACGGTTCTGTTCGCTCGTCCGAACGAACGTTCGGACGAACGAAAATAATAACCCATCTCGGCCATTCTCCTCCCAAAAGGGTGGTTTGACACGAGGGTCACACCAGGATACAAGGGATTGTAGGAGTAATAAATAATCCCTTGTATCCTGGTCTATTCTGTGGAAAAAGTAAACTTTATTTATTTACGAACCTGATTCATACGAACTTTACGAAAGTTCGGTTCGGGGACGAACCGAACGTTCGGTAAAGTTCGTAACGAATCTGGTTCGTTACGGTTCGGTTCGCTCATCCCTATTTGGTATCATTGTAATCGTATTGATCCAGAGAATAAATATATTTTGTAATTTATACCGAAAAATGATCGCCGTAAAATTTATAATGTAAAAACGCAGTGGTGGTAT
Source organism: Rhinella marina (assembly GCA_900303285.1). NCBI lineage: Eukaryota > Metazoa > Chordata > Amphibia > Anura > Bufonidae > Rhinella > Rhinella marina. Next base: position 25,772 of record ONZH01020115.1, read on the forward strand.
TGCAATTTTTCCCATTTCCCTCCCAGAAAGAGTTAATCAAAGTTAATCAGAAAGTTATCTGTACCCCAAAATGGCACCATTAAAAACTACAACTTCTCCCGTAAAAAATAAGCCCTCATACATCTATATAGACGGAAAAATGAAAAAGTTATAGCTCTTGGAACGCAATGATGAAAAAAGAAAAAAAAACGCTTGGTCACTAAGGCCAAAAACTGGCTGGTCACTAAGGGGTTAAAGGACTAGTCTCTTTTGGACAAGAACTATTTTAAATGAATATCTGATAGTGAGTACTAGCAAACAATTTCAATGAATATTTATGGATTAGTTAAAAAAATTAAACCACTTTAAGTCTATTAGGGTTGTTATATTTTTACATACAGTAGATAACATACAATGTCTGACAATAAGGTTTGTGAACTCATTGCAGTCAAAGTGCTACGTACTTCAGTGTCAAATTTTATTTTACTGGTTTTGTAAAATGCCCTTCAGCAATGCTATTACCTTGATGTGATTAGTATCAAAATGCCTTCCTTTCAATATTCGCTTTATCTTTGGGAACAGAAAAAGTCATTGGGGCTAGATGAAGTAAATAGGGAACCTGTTCTAAAAACAGTTATTTACTTACTTGTTAAAAAGTCCCTAACAGGCAGTACCATGTGAGCAGGCACATTGTCTAAGTGCAAGAACCATATGTTGGCTGGTTGTTGGTTTGGTTGTTTCCATCTTACTTTTTTATGCAGCCTTTTCAGCAATTCCAAATAGTACACTTGGTTGACCATTCATAATGAACAATCCCTCTAATGTCAAAGAAAGTTACCAACATTGTTTTGACTTTAGATTTTAACTTGCAGAACTTTTGTGTTTGGGTAGAATCATTAGTCGTCCACTATGGATTTTGTCACTTCATTTCAAGGTCGTATCTATAGATCCATGTTTCATCACCTGTGATTTCACGACCCAACTCGGCCAGTGTTCATTGCTGAGCATCTTGGGGACCATTTTTGCAGACAACTTATGTACAGTATGCCCAGATTTTCAGTTAAGATTTTCCTTACTGTTTCTCTCTTGATTTTTACTTGCTCTGCTATGCTCCTGACAGTCAGCCGATGATCTTCACGCACAATTTGACTTGTTGTTGGCTGTCCCAAACTATCTTCATCAATGACATTCTTTGCCTTTAGAAAAATGTTTAATCCGCTTGTAAACTGCTGTTTTCTTTACAGCATTGTCTCCATAAACTTGCAACATCATCCCCCTAATTTCTCTTCCACTCTTGCCAAGTTTAACAAGAAATGTTATCATTGTTTGTTGCTCTAATTCAAGCTTTCACATTTATGTTAAGGGATACAAAAACACACACTGATATTACTAGTCACTAATGAGAATGAGATTGTTGTGGGTCTACAAAAACAGCTATAAAACTCAGATATGGTAAGGTTATGAAACCATACTGGAGTTTCTGTATAGTGCTACCCCAACTAGCTGGTGGAGAGAAGTTTGCAAACTTTATTGTCAGACCTTGTAGATAACTTAATTCCTTAAAGGAACACCAAACATTCTCAAAAGAATTAAAATTATATCATCTTTGAGTATTAACTTTCTAATATTTCAATCCAAACTCATAAATATAAAACAATATATAAGTCCAACTATTTTCTAACTGGCTAAAAGATAACTGTCTAAACTTCCCCCTTTGCCCTGTCTGTAACTACCTCTCAACCAATCTCCAGCTAAAAATGGAAGATATCAGTGAGAAATTAACCTTTTTTCTCTGATTTTTTTAATTTTTATAATAGTGTCTCAGGAACATGCAAAGCACCTTGCAGACTGACAAACACACGGGGCAAGTTTATCACCTATGACATTTAATATCTCATTTATAGGTTTTGTGTCCTTTAAATGGGTTGTTTCACATAGATAACTGTTTTGTCCATTTCCTAGAATTTTTGATGACCAGGGGAAGTCTTGTTTGGATATAAATTTGAAAGACCCACTGACCACATAATTAGGACAAAGTCCACTGTTATTTAGAAGCTATCCATTTTCACTCATTTTGGAGGTTCTTAATTCGAGACCTCACTTTATGGTGGTCATGTGCCCTAAAACGGCATATGGAATGTCGGCAACCCCTTTAACAAAATACAGTGATATTTCAAAAACGGTTATATGGTCAAACAGATTACTTTTTATCAAATATTACAATGACTTAAACAAGCCAGAAACCATTCAGTGTGGCCTGCTACCCTGTTTTCTCATAGCTGTAAGTCTTTACTCCATCCTTATGAGGTTAAACATATTTCTTTTTCATAGTAAATTCACATAAAACTCTTAGAATCATAGCCCCAAAAAATCCAATAGAAATATGGGAAAGCAAATGCTGCTGTTATCTGTTAATCAGTAATGTTCATGGTAAATCAATTTCACATTTACGGATTATACCTTTATGCTGATTCTAGTGAAACAAAAAAGTTGCAAATATAAGTTAAAAATAGTCTAAATTCTCACGAAATTTCTCAGCTAAGGTGACAGAAATATCCCCACATGAAACATTGCACTTATATGTACTTTCTTATTGAATGAATGACGTTAGACCGTACTTGACCTGTTTTGCTAATTATAGGTGGAAATCTATATGTACACAAGATTATTAAATGGACCTCTTTATATAAGGCATCTTATCTCACAGATGCGCATAAATGTAATGCATACAGATTAAGAAAGCTGGAGGATAGGCTTCATTAGATATTCATTACAGATGAAAGAGGTCACACAAAATATCTCCAAAACGGAATCCATAGAAGTAGATCTACTTCAACTCTTGCCTCCGATTGATACTTTGGAGAGGCATGTAGTGCCTGCAACAGATTTCTGTGCATGGACTTCGTAGACCTGCTGACATGTGACTAATAACAATAACTTTTTAGGAATGGAGATCACATTATGGGAAGTCCATACGCAGAAGAGTTTCTCTCCATACATTCAACCCTTTCATGGCTCTTTGCATGAGCCTTACATTTAGAACCCATTATGGGCTTGGGTCTTTTTATGTGGGATCAATAAAGCCTTTGCCAATGCAAACTTAAGTTGTATCTACACAGCTCCTACATGAAGCTATGCTATCAACATTTGGATGAGTCCTCAGGCTCCTATATTTACATTGTTACAGCAGTTAAGGTTTTTTTTTCCGAAATCACTTAAAAAAATATTGGACCACACAGGTTTAAAAAAATCAACTTAATTATTCTTACAATTCCCCACCAATGCCATTCCCATGCTGGTCTGGTCCAAGCTATTTGCGCTGGAAAGGCACTGAAAGGTCCAATCTGCAAATCCCTGCACGTACCAGTGACTTGCCTCAGCCAGTCCTTGGCTGAATGAGTCGAGACCAGGAAGAGGAACAAAGACCAGACCAGAATTGGAATGGCAGGGGATTGGTAACAGATAGCATGGCTTATTTTTTATAAAAATAAAAATGTGTTTGAAAGGAAAACTTTTTTAATTAATCAGTTCATAGACATTATTATCTAGTAAGATGTATTGCTATAGCTTTTACGTAACCATTTTCACTTTATACATTTTTTTTTTAAATTACAGTACACAATGTACTACTCTTTTGTTCATTTGCTACTTTTAACCACATGTAAATTTTTTGGAACTACCCAATTTTTATAAGTCTATTTTTATAAGTCGTACAGCAAGATTCACAGTTATGGTTCTTTTGAAGAGGGTGTACCTTAATGTACCATAAAATCTCAAGGGTTACTGAAGGGTCACTCGCTTACATATTTTAGAGTGTGAGCACATAAAATAGACATTGGATTTGTAAGATATTGCTCTGAGTTCACTGTGCTGCATAGGAAAACAAAAAGATTATAGATTCTTTTCTTCAACTCACTGTAAAATCTTCAATCTCTCCTGCCTCCGGGATGCAAGATATTTCTGTCTGAGGCTTTCCATGTGAGACCGTGTTTTGCAATTTATTGAACAGAGTATGAATTCTTAGGTGTCCTGTCACTAACAAGCTGCAAAATGGTAGACAACAAACCTAATGTTCATCACTCACTGAAATGTTGGGTTATCCAAGCTATAAATTAAATAGCTCTATCTGTCTCTCTGTGTAGTATGTATGTATGTATGTATGTATGTATGCATGGATGTATGTATGGATGTAGCACAGTTAACAGTCACAGTAATAACATGTTAACTGGATGTGATAACTCACTAAGTGTGTGTTAACATAGCTACTTTGTATGTACGTATGTATTTATCTATGTTTCCATCTACTTACTATCATGATATTTGAATTCCTAGTGTTGATACTGGGAGTGAAGATAATAGAGTCATCCAGTTTTACTATACGTAGGATGCTGTTAATTCACTGACAGGAATGCTAGTTTTTTTTTCTTTCGGTGAAATACATTATAGTTAAAGGAGTTATCCTGGAAAAGACAATGATGATCTATCTTCAGGATAGGTCATCATTATCACATTGACAGAAACCACACCCAATCACCTGTTTCAGCAAGCCTCTGTGCTCACTGGAGCGAGTGCTGTGGGCTCCCATGAGCTTACCAAGGGCCGCACCATATCATATCATATAGCATCCAGCCTCTTCTAACAGCTGATTAGCAGGGGTCCCAGGTGGTGAACCCCGCCAATCTTATATTGTTGACCTATCCTTAGTATAGGTCATCAATATATTTTTCAGGATAACTACTTTAAGTCTTGAAAAGCATTAATTCTATCCCTGAAATCCCTTCAAATGAAACGCCAACTGTCCTGGTACATAATTAATAGGAAATTGAGATATATAGTGAAGTTTGAATGGCTCAGTCACCATGGATTGAGCCATAGGCATCCATACAGTATATCCAAATACATAATTGGAGCTTTAGGACCCCAATGCAAAATCTGTAATACTGTAGGTTCTCAACCTACTTTTGGCTATTTATAATACTCCTGTCTTCTTATGTGGAAGAGGTGCCTTTAGACCCAATTAGACACCATAACCCATGTGTGACTGTTAATCCCCCCCATAATACATTCCTGTACAGTCCTCCCATTAGTTTCTTTCCTGAAGTCCACTATACATCTATAGGACCCTGACTCAACCCAAAACAGATGATGTTGAGAGATAAAAGGATCAGGTACTTTGAATGTTCACAAATTTTGTTCTACGAGGAAATAAACCACTGCCAGAGCTTTCTCTTCTCTCTTCATCGAAAAGACATACACACTTTGCCAAACTCAGCAGTTTGTATTGGCATCTTAACCCTCTGTTCTTCTCTTCTTTATTCTTTAAAGGGGTTGTGTCCAGTTTATGTCATCCCTTATCTTATCACTGGGTCACCCACTGATTCCTTTCCCCCCCATCTAATGGAGCAGCAGGTTAAGCATTCACCCCACTGTTCCATTCATTCTCTATGACATTGTCGGAGATAGCCAGAGTACATCACTCAGCTATCTCCAGGGCTCCCACAGAGAAGGAATGAAGCAGCAGCGTGCATGTTTGCCATGCCACTCCATCAGAGGTGGGGACTAGGATCTCCAGTCTTGGGATCTGTGGGGGTCCCAGAGGGTAGATCACCAGCGATCAGCTACTTTTCCCCTACCCTGTCGATAGGAGATAACATTAAATTGGAACAATCTCCTTAACACATAATACCTTATAATTTAGAGGAAAATGTATGACCAGGTGAGATGTTCTGTAGTTCAGCAATTTTCACTGTTTTCACTTTGTCATTTCTTCCCATCGCAATCAGTACATCTATCTTAGTCTCTGCATAATGTAATTGAGTAATGCCTGGAATTTAGAAATCGGCTATTCCTCCATCCCTAAAATAATATTAAGATTCTTAAATTTAAAAAAATCTCTTTCCTTGAGTGTTGAGACTGAGTAACGTCTTCATATTCCGCTCAGAACAGCAAAGTGCTACATTTATAAAGTCGGCTAATGTTTCAGTTTTGACTTGTAGAATATTCGCTTTCTGATTTGCATTGTAAAATAGGACAGAATGATGGAAGGTAAAATTCATACGTGTCAACGACCTTCAGATAAACAGATCATAAATATCTTTCCACAGATTTTTAGCTATGTGAAATGCGTGATAAAATATTACTGTTTTCTTCAATGTTGGTTAAGCTATACTATTAGGAGAAAAATATTCAGTACCACGAGTTTTATTATGAATAATAACTCAGCATGCTGGTTAAACGTAATGGAAGAATCAAAAAGATTGCACTCTAGGCAAAACTAGGTTTTTAAAGCACTAAATACATAATACAACGGTTGTGTAATGAGCCCTGTCTATGAAAAATGAGCCTCTTTATAATCAGATGTCAAAGAATTGACGCCAGTGTCTAATAACACGTTGGGAATGGGGTAGATGCTTAATTTCATGCAAACTTGGATGAAAAAACACTGAATGGCATTTATAAGTCATTATAACATATCCATCAGCACATTTAAGTATGCAGTCTATATAAAGACCATGGCATATTTGGACCTTATGGGTTGAGTTACATAAAAACACCATAACGTCCAGATATGTCATGAAGACGAAGCAAGCACAAATAGCTGGTCCTACTGTAACATCTGATCCCAGTCATTTAACTTCTTAGAGGCCATAGTCCTTAGTAATAAAAATTGTTTTTATTGTCCAAAAGCACTGTAACATAGTAACATTTACTTATTTTGTATTACTGTACTATTTACCAACCCATAGAATTAAGCAACAATATATTATAGTATAACATGTCTAACTTGCATATGTTGGACCTTTTTTCATATTTTTAAATGCAACTGTTAATGCATTCCCAGTGTGGTGTTTAAATGGGTTGTCTGGGCTAAAGGTATTGATGACCTGTCGTCTAGATAGAATAAGAAGAATCATGATGTCACAATTCTTTTTATTCTTTACAGTTTGGCGGAGATGAGCCTGACTGCTGGTGACCGTGCATCTTGCTAAAAGTTGGGACATTGGTGCTGTCTTCACTGTCTTGTTGCTATTGTCTAGATAGGTTATCCATACCAGATCAATGGGGGTCCAACACCCAGCATCCTCACTCATCAATTGTTTCAGATGGAGACAGCTCCGTACACTGCGTAATGTCCCTACTGGTGTATTACAGATTAGCACAATTCAAGTAAATGGGAGCTGATCTTCAGTCCAGTAGTGCCATGAAATACAGTATATGAAGCCTTCTGCTTCCATTCTGCATATTCTTAGCATCAATGAGAATTCTCTTGTCGTACCACCATTCATCTGAAGTTTATGATTCATCAATTTCTGTAGCCTGAAGAACCCCTTTAATTTTATTTTGGTGTCACTTCTGCTGTCCACATATCCCTGGTGCTGTGTACGACCCTTTTACTTAATCAAATGTCTCCCCACTTCAGTTTTTACAGGAGCCAAGATCAAATGTTTAACTAGGAGATCTTTGGTTCCAGTACATCTGTAACAGCATCCCTAGCTATCGTGTGCCATCAGGTGCCTTTAAGCCCCTCAGACTCCTCAGTCTGCATTTGCATGACTGCTGCATCTGGGCCCCTATGGCCACACATCCATCCATTATGGTCTATTTAAATGGGGCATTCCAGCACATTAAAATGCTGCCTCATGGCCTGAAAGTAGTTAAAAAAGCAGCTGATATCCACCTCAGTGATCACCTGTCGCTGCCAATCCAATGATGCAGGGATCCTTACTGTGGAGCACAGTGGAGGCCCGGGCATGGTTCAAATGGTAGCAGCGAGGGATTTGTTAGTATAAACTAATTTCCTTTTTTTCACCATTTGCATTCCATGAGGCAGCATTTTAATGTGCTGGAAGTCATGTCAAAGAAGTTGTTACTCCCATTACATAGTAACATAGTAACATAGTTTGTAAGGCCGAAAAAAGACATCTGTCCATCCAGTTCGGCCTGTTTTCCTACAAGTTGATCCAGAGGAAGTTGTTTTTTCCAATAGTTTTTTTAACTGATAGCAAGCTATATTTTTCTGGCAGTCAAGAATTAGTAGAAACTTAAAGAGTAACTAAACCTTTATACAAGTTGCTTTTAAACTCTTCTAAATGGCCCCAAAATAATTTTTGCAATATACTATATTAATGAAATATGTTGTTTTGCAACTTAAAAAGGTACCGAAAGTTCATGACAGTACTGCTTCTTAAAATCATCATTCCTGTACAGCACTGGCTTGTGCTATACGATGTATGGATTTCTGCTGCTGTAGAGAATGCTGCACAGGAGGGAGCACAGATCTCTGTCCTGCCTGCGCTCCCCCCAAGCTAATTCTGGCACGGCACATCTTTACCTTGTGCCCTGTACTGATGTGCTCTGTCAGGTTTTAGCTGATCGGAGTGGGCTTCTGCCTGTGCTGCTCTCCTTTCAGCTCAAGGCTCTCGTACCGATGTGGTATAGAGAGCCTTGAGCTAAAAGGATTGTTAGCAGAGACAGGAGCCTGCTCCGAACAGCTCAGACCTGGCAGTGCACATCGGTACAGTGCTGTACCAGAATTAGCTTGGGGGAATGCAGGCAGGACAGCGATCTGTGCTCCAAAGCAGCAGAAATCGGTACACCGTGCAGCGCTGACAAACCAGCGCTGTACAGGAATGATAATTTTAAGAAGCGGTACTGTCATGAACTTTGGGTACCTCTTTAAGTCGCAAAACAACATAATTCATTAATAAAGTATATTACAAAAAATATTTGGGGGCTATTTAGAAGAGTTTAAAAGCAAATAGTGTTGAGTGAGCATGCTCGGCCGAACTCGCTGTTCAGCCAAGCATGCCGGTGTTCGGGTACACTCGGTGTTTGGACGAACACCGGGTGTACTCGAGCGCCATGCTCGAGTCCCCTCCTCGCACGCTAATTAATTAGCGTGCGGGGAGGGATGGCATTCAGTGTAATGCCAGTAGCCATCTTAGCTACTGGCATTACACTGATTGGCTGGCTGGGAATGCGTCACTTTAATTATGCTTGGGTGCTCGGCCGAGCACTCTAGCTTCCCCTAATGCTTGGCCAGAGCACCCGAGCATACGAGCACTTTAGTGCTCGATCATCACTAAAAGCAACTTGTATAAAAATTTAGTTACTCTTTTAAGGGGTTGTTCAGGAAAACATGGCCACTTTCTTCCAACACTGGACCAAACTACTCCATGGGTTTTATGTGATATTGCAGCTCAACTCCGCTGTAGTCAATAGGACAGAGCTGCAATGCTGTACACACCCTATGGACAGGGATGATGCTGTTTTTGGAAGGAAGGAGCAATGTTTTTCTAATCCTGGAAAACCCCTTTTAACATAAATGTGAGCATATATATACTGCTGATCGATTTCTTGGCGACTTAGAAGGTTTGTGAACATTTACAGAAAGTCTTCTGGCCGGAAAAGTAGACATGTATTATTTTTTCTCCCCAAAAAGGCCCTTGAAAGTTTTCTACTAGCGTAATATATAATATATACCTATAAGCAGGGGTTTAGCGATACGCGGAGCAGAAGGACAAATATATAGTACCTGCTGTAGGTCTATAAATGGCCATACCATTATTGGAGTAAAGAGTGATCACTTGCCTTAGGCCATCATATACTGTAGCTATTAGATGACTAATACAACCAAAGACTCATGAACTCACTCCTTATTTGATGACCAGTTATGGGAAATCTATATCTTAAAGATAGAAAAAGTCACCTAAAAATACTTTCATCTACTGTAAAGACATTTTCAATAGTTATTTGTAGTAAAACTGCTATTTATAATAATATTCTTTCTAGCTTAAGGTCTCTAAAACCCATTGAGATAAGTCATGCATCCCCTTTAAGGTGGTGCAGTTCCTGACGAGTGCATAAAAATCATTAATGTCAGACTTTACTGAATCACATGTGAAAGCGGCAATGATGCTGGTAATGGTAACATAATGGCTTACCCTGCAAAACCGTAATAAATAAATTCCATAAAACTTCCTGAAATCACATTAATTTTTCCCTCAAGCATTAAAGTGTTTTATTGTTTTCTCTGCAATATAATAACAGTTGCCATTGGTTTTATCATAAGTCAACCATGATAACAGTAATATATGTTTTTCAGGTCATTATGTCAACGTTAGGGCACACAATTAGTTTTAAGCATTTCCTATCAAATGCTTGTAATTCTTCATTCCTGTTATTACACATAATATTAATACCTTGCAATATTTGTCTTCACAGAGCCCAATCCTTTATACATTTCCATATTCGCTTGACATGAATTTAGTCATCAAATTATTTGCTGGAAGAGTATTTTACTCAAACTGCATTTTGTTCATGGAGTCTATATTAATTTTCTGGAGAACTATACAGAGATTTTATCAGTGATAAATTGTGTTTGTGATGCTGTAATACACTTTGAGCATTAGCAATGATGGGGGAAAGGATGCCAGGGCAGATTAAGTGCATCATAGGCCTGGAGCTGTGTACCCAACTTGGGCCTCTCCCCCCATTTATATATACAGACATGTATACACAGTATATACAAAGACATATATACTCTTTATATACACAAATGCACACAGAGTTACGTACTTACAGGCAGGGGTGGCATTCAAAATTTTAACAGGTTCCCTACTCAATGACGGACATGCGGCGTCACAACACATATTTATATATACATACACCATATATATGCAACACACGTACACATAAATATACCGTATAGACGATACACATACATAAATACACCATATATAAATTACACACACATACCACCCATCAAGGTGGATAAATTATCAGCGGCACGCAAAGCAAAGGAAGTAAACATCTCCAGCTGCCCTGCCGCCGCCAGAGCACCAGATCGGGACTCAGCTGGTAACACGGTTCTCCGATCCAGTTGTAATTTTAGCAACCGGATCTGGAGAACTGGACGGCACTGGCTGAATCCCATGCATGCTTACATGCATGATGGCGGTTAGCCTGGGGCAGGGGAGGGAGGAGAACATGATCTGCTGCTGCTGCTGATGATGATGATGAAGATGATGATTTTCATTGCTGTCACTGCTTTTCATTGCTTCCTTTCAGATTAACAGGTCATCATGCCCAGAAGCTGAAGGACTAAAGCAGTGGAGATAGGCAGTAGAACATACTCCACATTGAACAGCTAGTTGAAGACAGGCTTTTCACTGGAGCAAATTATGAATTCTATTAAGATGGTGGGCAGTTTGGGTAGCCATGAGCTCCCCAGGAGACGTGGGCCCAGGTTAGCCGCCCCAACTGCCCATATTATAATACTCCATTGGAAGATGTGCCCAGTTATTCACAGCCAATTCTCTGATAGTTGAAGGGGGTTTCCAGGATTTTACTACTGATAGCTGGTCATCAGTATCTGATTGGTGGGGGTCCAACACCCAGGATCCCCGCCGATCAGCTGTTTGAGAAGGTACCGGCACACCTGTGAGTGCTGCTACCTTCTCGCAGCTTACCAAGAACAGCACCATACATTGTACAGTGGATATGCTTGGTATCGTGCTCAGCCCTTTTCACTTGAATGGAGCTGAGCTGCTCCTAGGCCACATGACCAATGAACGTGACGTAATGTCGGACCCCCACCGATCAGATACTGATCACCTATCCTGACAATAGGTCATCAATAGTAAAATCCCGGAAAACCCCTTTAAGATAAGTACTGTTAGAGGAGTCAGTAACCACCTACTCAACACCTCCTATGCATTAACTATTCGGATTCATAGGCACTAGAGTTGGTGCAAAAAAATTCTGCAATTGAAAATCAGGTTTGACGATGGGAGAGAAGCTGATGCAGGGGTGGACATACCATTAGCGCAACTGATATAAGTGCACAGGGGCAGGTAGGAAATGGGACCACTGTCATCAGCATCCTCATGGCTATTGCAGAGGATGGACTGAGACAATGTATATTATGCACACAGTTACTGGGGGAATGTTGATTAGATATAGAGACATAAGAAGGGTGCTCTGTTATGAACTATTCAAAAGCAAGGGGTCTGTGTGATTTTTTTATTGCAAGGGGTCCATGGTGACCATTGCTGTCTGTGTTCACCACTGGGCTGAAGTGTTGGGATAAGGAAAGAGAAAGGACAAAATGGACATCAGAGAAGGTTTTATGAGAACTAGAGATGAGCGAGCATACTCGTCCGAGCTTGGTGCTCGTTCGAGTATCTCGCCATACTCGAGGAAATGGCAACTTCCGCATCGTGCTTTTTTGGCGCCTATAAACACAGCCAATCACAAGCCAGGAGATTCTACGGTACACCCAGCATCACGTGGGGCCCTTACATGTCGATAGCAGGGGTTGGCTGGCCTGATCAGGTGACCCTGGAATGTACTAGTGACTGGCCGCGGTGCTCGGCTCAGATGCCGTCTGGATGTTGTTAGGGATAGAGCTGCTGCCTTTCAGGGACAGTGTTAGGGCCTGCATTTAGTTCTCTGTTAGGCAGGAATCACCCACAAAGAACCCAACAGCCCTTCTAAGGGCTAGAAGACATTTTTTTTTGGTCTCCTGGCTTGGCTGGCTGGCACTAGTAGTGCAGCTATCGCCATATATAACCCCGTTTTTTTTATGTTATATCTCAGTGATACAAATCCATTGCACACAGCAGTGTGGAACCATTCTGTGTGTCACAGTTCAGCACACTCACTCCAATCCATATATACTGTCCAGGTGACACTTTCTGTACGTCACAGAATACAACCAAGTCATTTGCTACCAATAACGTCTACAGCTTGATCCAAAAAATCTCTGTGCGACATTTGTCTGGGTCGCAGTCTAAATAGCCACCGTTAACAGGGTGTGAGTTAGGTCTCCGATAGTTCCTGCACGTCACGTTCCAAAAAAAACTAAACTAAAAAAAAAAAGAAAAAAAAATTATTTTTTTTGTTGTTTTAGCTCAGTGATACAAATCCATTTTACTCAGCTGCGTGTAACCTTTCTGTGTGTCACAGTTCAGCACACTCGCTCCAATCCATATATTCTGTCCAGGTGACACTTTCTGTACATCACTTAATTAAACCAGACTGAACAAGTTTGTGAGTTTCAGTACACCAGGCCATTTTATTTATTTATTTTTTTATATCATACACTTATATACAGAAAATGTTGAACCCCAGGGCTAAGGGTCGAGGATGAGGGCGTGGGCGTGGGCATTCAATTACTGCAGGGGGCAGAGGCCGTGGTCCTGGGCAGGGTGAGACAGTACCTGCTGATGAGGGAGCTGTGGAACTCCGCAGAGCTATACTCCCTAGCTTCATGTCTCCACTTACAGGGACACGTGGTAGAGGACTGTTGAAACCACAACAGTGTGAACAGCTGATCTCGTGGATTGCGGACAATGCTTCAAGTAATTTGTCCACCAGTCAGTCTTCCACGCAGTCCACCCACGTTACCCAAGGGAGCACTCCTCTGGCTCCTCCACCTCAACCTCCTTCCCCCCAGTCTGCCCCCTCCCAGGAAAATTTGGAATGCGATCCAGCATTCTCTGAGGAACTGTTTTCTGGACCCTTCCCAGAGTCACAAACCACTTCTCAGGTTGCTGCTGACCTCTTTCCCGATGCCCAAGTTTTCCAACTGTCGCAGTCTGTGGGTGATGATGATGATGACAATGTTGACTTAGTGGAAGAAGTGTGTAAAAAGGTGTCAGACGATGAGGAGACACGGTTGTCAGAAAATGGTGAAGTTGTTGTTAGGGGAGGAATTCCGAGGGGGGAGCAGACTGAGGAATCGGAGGATGACGAGGTGACTGACCCAAGCTGGGTTGATATGCCGAGTGAAGACAGTGCTTCTGAGGCGGAGGCGAGTGCTGCACCAGAACAGGTTGTAAGAGGCAGTGGTGTGGCCAGAGGGAGAAGCAGGGCCAGAGCTGGTGCATCAGCAGCAACTGTTTCACGTAGTGAAGCTCCCGTGGCGAGGCTTAGATGTTCGCAAGTCTGGAGGTTCTTTAAAGAAAGTGAGGATGACCGACGGACTGTGGTGTGCAACCTGTGCAACACCAGGATCAGCAGGGGTGCCACCACTACTAGCCTAACCACCACCAGCATGCGCAGGCATATGAGTGCAAAACACCCCACTCAATGGAACCAAGGCCGTTCACCACCACTTTCGCCGGAAAACCACACCTTCGCCTCCAGGATCCTCCACAGTGTCCACCAACGTGTCCCAGTGCAGCGTTCAGCTGTCTTTACAGCAGACGCTGGAGCGCAAGAGGAAATACAGTTCCACCCACCCACATGCCCAAGCCCTCAACGTCCACATCTCCAAATTGCTTAGCCTTGAGATGCTGCCCTATAGGCTGGTAGAGACCGAGGCCTTTTGCAATCTCATGGCGGTGGCTGCCCCTCGGTATTCGGCCCCTTGCCGCCACTATTTTTCCCGATGTGCCGTCCCAGCCCTACACCAGCACGTGTCACAGAACATCATCCGTGCCCTGACCAACGCTGTTTCTGAGAAGGTCCACCTAACCACGGACACGTGGACAAGTGCTGCCGGGCAGGGACACTATATCTCACTGACGGCACATTGGGTTAACTTGGTGGAGGCTGGGACCGAGAATGACCCTGGGGCCGCTCATGTACTGCCCACATTGAGGATTGCGGGGCCTACCTCGTTCACGGTCTCTCAGACGTACTATGCCTCCTCCTCCGACCCCTCCTCCACCTCCTCCTCCACCTCCTCCTCCGAATTACCATCCGCGGGCATGGCGCCTTCAGGCGGTAGCTCTAGGCGTAGCAGCAGTGCCGTGGGTAAGCGCCAGCAGGCGGTGCTCAAACTGCTGAGCTTAGGTGACAAAAGGCACACCGCCCAAGAGCTGTTACAGGGCATCACGGCGCAGACCGATGTGTGGCTGGCACCGCTGAACCTCAAGCCCGGCATGGTTGTGTGTGACAACGGGCGTAACCTGGTGGCGGCTCTGCGACTCGGCAGACTGACACATGTGCCATGCCTGGCCCACGTGTTCAATCTCATAGTTCAGCGGTTCCTCAAGACATACCCCAATCTGTCTCATTTGCTCACCAAGGTGCGCCGCATCTGTGCGCATTTCCGCAAGTCGACCACAGATGCTGCCACTCTCAGGGCAGCGCAGCGCTGCCTACAACTGCCAGCTCACCGACTGTTGTGCGACGTGCCCACGAGATGGAATTCTACATTAAACATGTTATCCAGAGTTTACCAGCAGCGCAGAGCGATTGTAGACTGCCAGATGTCAACTTCCACCAGAACTGGTAGTCAGGTCAGTCAGATTCCTCAAGTCTACAATGAGGAGTGGACGTTGATGTTTGATATCTGCCAGGTGTTGAGCAACTTTGAGGAGTCAACACAGATGGTCAGCGGCGATGCCGCCATTATCAGCCTAACCATCCCGCTGCTTTGCCTGTTGAAATACTCACTGCTCAGCATCAAGTCGGATGCTTTGCGCTTGTCACAAGAGACGGTGGAGGAAGATACGTCGCTTGATAGCCAGATAACCCTCTGGTCTGTTTCTCAGCGCGTATCGGAGGAGGGGGATGAGGATGAGGATGAGGAGAAAGAGGAGGAGAATGTCGGCGAGACAGTAGAGGGTACCAGTGCTCAGTCCTTAACTCTTGAGCGTGTATGGGCTGAAGAGGAGGACGAGGAGGAGGAGGAGGAGGAAATGGAGAGTCAGGCCAGTGAGGAGAGGGAATTCTTGCGTGTTGGGACTCTGGCGCACATGGCAGACTTCATGTTGGGCTGCCTATCCCGTGACCCTCGCGTTAGAAGAATCTTTTCAAACACTGATTACTGGGTGTTCACTCTCCTGGACCCACGGTACAAGCAGAACCTTTCCACTCTCATCCCTGCAGAGGAAAGGAGTATGAGAGTGAATAGATATCAACAGGCCCTGGTGCACAAGCTGAAACAATTCTTCCCAACTGACGCCGCTAGTGGCAGAGGGCATGGTTCTGTGGGCCAAGTAGCGGGGGAGAGGAGGCGAGCAGGCAGCTTGTCCAGCACTGGCAGGGGAACGCTCTCCAAGGCCTTTGCCACTTTTATGTCACCCCAGCAAGACACTGTCACCTGTCCCCAGTCTAGGCAGAGTAGGGGAGAGCTGTACAGAAAGATGGTGAGGGAGTACCTAGCTGACCATACCAACGTCCGTAGCGATCACTCTGCTCCATACAACTACTGGGTTTCAAAGCTGGACACGTGGCCTGAACTGGCGCTGTATGCCTTGGAGGTGCTGGCCTGCCCTGCCGCTAGCGTGCTGTAAGAGCGGGTATTCAGTGCAGCTGGTGGCGTCATCACCGATAAGCGTACACGCCTGTCAACTGACAGCGCTGACAGGCTGACGCTTATTAAAATGAACAAAGCCTGGATTTCACCGGAATTCAAATCTCCTCCGGGGGAAAGCAGCTAAAGATTTAAATAACTTATGTATCCGATTCCTCTTCTCTACTCCTCCTCCTCCTCCATATCGTCTTTGCCTAACTCTGACCCAAAAAACGCCATTTTTTAGAGGTTCAACTGGCACTCTTTTACCACAATTTTTCCAGAGGTCCACCTACAGGCCCTCTCTCCAAAAACTTTTTCCGGAGGTCCACCTACAGGCCCTCTCTTCAAACAATTTTTCCGGAGGTCCACCTACAGGCCCTCTGTCCAAACAATTTTTCCGGAGGTCCATCTACAGGCCCTCTGTCCAAACAATTTTTCCGGAGGTCCACCTACAGGCCCTGTGTCCAAACAATTTTTTCGGAGGTCCACCTACAGGCCCTCTGTCCAAACAATTTTTCCGGAGGTCCACCTACAGGCCCTCTGTCCAAACAATTTTTCCGGAGGTCCACCTACAGGCCCTTTGTCCAAACAATTTTTCCGGAGGTCCACCTACAAGCCCTCTGTCCAAACAATTTTTCCGGAGGTCCACCTACAGGCTTCCTGTCCAAACAATTTTTCCGGAGGTCCACCTACAGGCCCTCTCTCCAAACAATTTTTCCGGAGGTCCACCTACAGGTCCTCTCTCCAAACAATTTTTCCGGAGGTCCACCTACAGGCCCTCTCTCCAATTCCAGTTTCCAGTTTTATTTGCGCAAACTGCGTAAATTTCTATTTTTGGGATAGGTGTGAAAAATAATATTACCTGCGTATCTATATTGCCCAACATTTGATACGGTAGCAAGTAGAAGACCAAACACATGCTGCCAACAGGGTTCCGCAATTTCCTGGTCCACAATGTCAAGGAGGTCGAGGTTCTGTTGATGAGCAACAAGTCCTTCTGTGCTGAAATCGCCGACAACGTCTCCATCTAAGAACCTAAAGACCATTGTGGAGAGAGCGGCACAGCTCGCCATCAAAGTGACGAACCCCAACGCCAGACTGTGCAGAGAAGATAACGAATAAATATCTCTGGTTATTTTTGCTAAATAAAAGTTAAATAAACACAAAAAAAATTGATCTGTTCCTGTGCCTGATCCACCCAAGTTGAATCTGTCCCATCATGAGAAAGTCCCCCCAAGGAGTCCCCACTGTAACTTGCTTCCCATACAACTACCTCACACCCCGACACCTGTGTCTCGCCATTGTCTACCACCTCCTCAGACAACACTGGTAAATCCCCACTGTCAGCACACGGAAACAGCAAAAGGTCTTGCTAATTGGGGCAGAGAATGTTCTGGGATAGCACCTCAGGGAAGGGGTGACTATGGGGTTCCAGGGAGTACGTGACCACATGCAATATCCATTTAAAAGTCATGCCACACTTGATCGAGCTCATAATTGACAATTGTACCGGTTGATGCTAAATTTTTAAGTTGGGGTCCTGCATCGTCATTCTAACTACATCCGGCTGTTGTCACCACCACACACGCCAGCCCAGGGGGCACTCCTCTGGCTCTTCCAGCGAAACCTCCTTCCCCCCAGCCTGCCCCCCCCACCTACAGGCCCTCTCTCCAAAGAATTTACGTCTTTGTCCTATCTTTCTCTCTCTCCAAACTATTTTTCCAGATAGCTGCCATAAACGGTATTAAACTGAGTAGTATACATAGAAGACATACCACACTTGATCAGTCTCATAATTTCCGACTGTACCAGTTGATGCTAAATTTTTAAGTTGGGGTCCTGCGTCGTCATTCTAAATCCATCCGGCTGTTATCACCACCACACACGCTAGCCCAGGGGGCACTCCTCTGGCTCTTCCAGCGAAACCTCCTTCCCCCCAGCCTGCGCCCCCACCTACAGGCCCTTTCTCCAAACAATTTACCCGGATAGGGGACATATTAGATATTGTACTGATGTGTTTTTTTTTTTTTTTTCTTCTTTTAATTGCCTCCTGACCTGTGATAGGCAGAGCATGGACACGTCCCCTTAGCTGCAGTGGGAAAGATTCTCCCCTGGCCAGAGCAAGCTCTTTTTCCGTTTTCCGTGTTCGAAAAATCCATGAAATATAAGGTCCCAAGATAGGGGACGTATACGGTATTAAACTGAGAAGAATCGATACCATACCGTTTGATGCTAGAGTTTTTCCAAATCCATTCCGGCTGTTGTCACCACCACACACGCTAGCCCAGGGGGCACTCCTCTGGCTCTTCCAGCGAAACCTCCTTCCTGCCTGCCTCCCCCACCTACAGGCCCTCTCTCCAAAGAATTTACGTCTTTGTCCTATCTTTCTCTCTCTCCAAACTATTTTTCCAGATAGCTGCCATATACTGTATTAAACTGAGTAGTATACATAGAAGACATACCACACTTGATCAATCTTGATGCTAAATTTTTAAGTTGGGGTCCTGCGTTGTCATTCTAAATCCATCCGGCTGTTATCACCACCACACACGCTAGCCCAGGGGGCACCCCTCTGGCTCTTCCAGCCAGGGGACGTATTAGATATTGTACTGATTTTTTTTTAGATCTTCTTTTAATTGCCTCCTGCGATAGACGGGAAGCCACAGCAGCTGATAAGAACAGATACTAAACTTGATGTCAGCTGCAGTGCCAGCATGAGCAGTGGTGTCACCTGCAGGAGGTGATGGACCTTCGTTGCACCTAGTTGGGTGCTTCCCTAACATGTGATGGGTATTTGCATCGCCTTTCTTGGTCTGGGTGAGCACAATTGCCATGAGGTTAACCACCAGGCTGTTGCCTGAGAATTTGGGGTAATGGTGGGATTAAGCAGCCTCAGAGGCATCCATGCATGCTGCCCCTGCTGTTTCCTGTCCATTTCCGTGGTGTTTCCATCATTTCTGAGGTTTCCAGGTTTTCACCCAGCCTTCCCTAGGCAGAGCCTTGGTCCCCTGCAAAAAATGCTCGAGTCTCCCATTGACTTCAATGGGGTTCGTTACTCGAAACGAGCACCCGAGCATCTGGAAAAATTCGACTCGAATAACGAGCACCCGAGCATTTTAGTGCTCGCTCATCTCTAATGAGAACCAAAAGTTATGAGTAGGTATTGGGAGATTAGATCAGAGATATGAAAGAAACAGGTTATAAATGGCCTTTTATGTAACTGTTAATATTTTGAACTAATTCACTGGGTAACAGTTGGATTGCCGGAGGGAGAAGAAGTGAAGGAATGAGAAAAGAGATAGATTAAAAACAGCAGCTGAGTTAAGGGTGGATTGGATGGGTGAAAGTTTGGTAGATGGGGGATCAAAGAGAAATATATTCATTTGTTGATTCCACGTTGAGGAAAGAGTTAACTAGAAATAATTTTGAGCTGGAGGTGGTAAGGGTGGAATCAAACAAATTCTTATATATGGCAATGATTTTTAAGACACAAATTTTCTGCAGCAAATCTTTTGCATATGAATGTATACTTCAGGAATTTAGGTGTCGTGATTATATTATCACTATGAGTGAAACTGGCATTGATATAGGAAAAAATGTAACAGACACTGCATGGGACCAGCACAACTCTTCTTGACTGTACCCTGGTTTTCCACTGAGCCAGGTCACATGACCACACTGCTGACCAGTGATTGGTCCGAGAGATCACTACCCTGCTACAAACTGCCCTGGGAGTTACTATATCCATAGTAGTAGTAACCTTCAACTAGAGTAGAATATTGTAGAACTGGTACCATGCAAGTTGATTTACAAAACCAGTTTTATCTGAACTAGGTTGTCTCCCACCAGGAATTAAGCCATTTTTCGAAATTTGACAACCAGGATCTATTTACATGAGGCAGATTTGCCTCAAAAATTGTGGTCACTGTTTTATTCATCTGAATGGAGTGTTCAAAAATCCATTTGCTTGCAACTGCGTTCAAAAGAAACTGATTTTCTGTCAGAAATTTCTGCAACAAGCCTGCCACATGTAAATATAGCCTTCAAACTGAAGCAGAAGTGAAATGCACAACGGTTACATTAACGCTTAAGTGTATATATCTTCACTATATGATAACAGTAATTTAATATGTGATTGATGTGTTTAATATGTGATTAATATGAAACGGACTGCTGAACGTCTCCTCAGTAAATTGTAAACCATAGCAAATGAAAAGTGGAGAATCAGGTTGACAGTATTCCAATTAGTTTAGCTGTAAATAGTTTACTGGAGAATCTGTAGGATGGTTAATTGCTTAGTTGTCAAAGACTCAGGTTTGATTCCAGTAGATTGCAATGGACATTCCACACCATTGTGTCGCCTCCTCATTCTTCACCTTGAAAAAGTTTTCTCAGTCAGTGTTTGTATCTTTGATGTGTGAGACATAGAATTAATTTCCCTTTGTCATAGTTACTGTAAGTTTTCCTTTGCCAGCTCACTTCCCTGGCTTTGTACCTAACTACCCTGGCCAAAAGAAGAACACCTTGCTGATACTGCCCTTGGCACCCAGTACCCAGTGTACATGCCACAGCAACCTTCCTCCCTTATCTATGAGTAAAGATAGTTTTGATGATTCTTTCATGTTCAGACCTATGATATTGCAGAGTATCACTTTCTTTATGACAACATCAGTCACTGCACTGCTCGTTTGTAATGGAACATCATACTGTTCTTTTAGATCAGAGAAAGATTGTCTCTATTAAACTGCACAATTCTTGGAATATACTCATTTTTGGATTATTTTACATCATAATACAACTAGAAGCATTGGAAATGTCTGTAATGAAATGTAACGAATGTGTATCATTACTTTTATCTGTAGAATTTCAATAATATATCATTGTAGGATTTCTTTTTTTTTTCTTTTTGTTTTGCCAAAAGTCTCTCTAAAGTGTTATTTTACTCTCCAAGGATAGTTTAAAGGAACACATCCATCCTTTTATTTTGCAAAGTCACATATAAATCAGTCTTTATGTGAATTTTCCATATAATTGTTTCTATAAAAACGGGTGGATGGTTTTCTAGTTATAATGTTTTGAAGTCACTCCATGTATTCTACTTCCTGTCCTGGCTCTTCAACTTCCTCTTTGGAACATTTATCTAGTTTAAAGTAGAACTTGTTTAGTTGCTCAGAGCAACCAATCAGATTCCTCCTTTCATTTTCCAAAGCAGCAGTCCAAAATGAAGGTATAATCTGATTGATTGCTATGGGCAACTAAGCCAGTTCTACTTTACACCAATTTGATAAATGACCCCCATAGTACTGCTTAACTGAAAAACAGATGATACTAAAAATATTTGTTTTCTATGAATATTGTGTTTAAAAAAATACCCCTTTTTGAAAGTATCCCTATGAGTAGTAGAAAAATGATATGAATGATTGTTGCGCTTCTTATAATGTTACCATAGGTAAAGAAGACATTTCCAAATCTCATAAGACACATGCTCTTTTTTTCACAACTCCTTTAGAAAAATGAAAGGTGTAATCTGATTTGTTGGTATGGACAACTAAGCCAGTTCTACTTTACACCAGTTTGATAAATATCCCCCTTAGTTCTCTAGCACATTTCTATATTTTGTCTCTGTACAAGCTCCAGGTTTTAAAGGGGTTGTCTCTTGCCTTTCAAAATGCAGCTACCCAAACTGATCCAGACTCTTATTAAATTGAATTCCGATGTATTCTGATGTATTCTATAGATATATTCAAATAACATCTTCTTACTATAGCACAGCCATAGTTCTATTTTCACATTTAAAAATGTTTTATTCCATCTTAGGGTGGTTTCACATCAGCGTTATAACGGAAACCATAAGACGGAAGTCAAAACAAAAGCCTTTAGAGGCATTTTGATCCGTCATAATAGAAGCCTATGAGAATCATAACGGATCCGCCTGAGTTCCGTTATGCAGAACAGAAAAAAAGTCCTGTCGACAGGACTTTGTTTTCCGTCTTGCATAACGGGAACCAAACGGATCCGTTATGATTCTCATAGGCTTCTATTATGACGGATCAAAACGGAATGCCTCTAAAGGCTTCCGTTTTGACTTCCGTCTTATGGTTTCCGTTATAACCATGTTACAACGGAAAACACAAACGGAAAGCATAACGCTGATGTGAACCCACCCTTATTAGCATTTATTGTTACAATACCATACCTTTGTTCTATTAGCATAACTCAACTTAAAGGCACAAGCTACACAGCTGCATTTATTTGCCCATGCCCCAAAATATGTACATTTCTAGCATCTGTATTACTGGTGTAATACCTGGACCTTGTGGGTCTGAACTGATTCTGAGATCACCTAAAGTTGTTGTCCTACAAAACATATTCTACATTTTTTTTCAAAACAGCACCTGGAACTGAACTACCTACTGCATGTTCTTTTTCTTATTTCTTTATCCACCTTGCTGAGGTGGACGCACATTTTCAGTTCCATCTTTCTACTGTGACTAGTTATAGAAGCTAGAGGGAAAAAGCTAATTTCTGAACCATAAATGCAGGAGGGTTAGAACAAAGCATTTCCCACTCATTAGCATTAGTAAGAAAGTGAATGGTCAAGTAGTAATATAAAATGAACGCTGACCAGACTTGAACACTTGAGAGTATGAATTATAGGGCAAATGAGATACTGTGTTTAGAACCATTGAACCATTCCTATTAGGCTCCTTTTAGCAGTTTTCTATATAATGTATGTATGATAGAATCGATTTAATGCAATGATTAGAGATGAGCGAATTTTTCAAAAATTTGATTCGGCTGGTTTGCCGAATTTTCTGAAAAGATTTGCTTCGATCCGAATAAATTTGTGGTGAATCGCGTAAAAAAAACGGCTACTTCCGGGCTGCAGAGAGCCTGGATAGTAGTGTAGAACACTGTGCCTTGCAGTAAAATGCATACTGTGGTAGTGAAAGAATACTGTGAGCCAGTGTGACAGTAATTCTCGGCCTTTTGGCTAAGATCAACTGTAGTATATGTTCTTATATCGGTATGGGGGCTGGTTATGCCAGCGGACAGGAACGTAAGACAGAGGAGGTGCAGTGAAGGCTCCAGCTTTGCCTCAACTGTGGTAAAATGTCAGTATTGACGCAGTATGCCAAGAAAGCTCAGAGTTCCATCTTGAGATTGAGCTGATGGTCTGCAGGGAGCTAAGCTACCACCTGTGGGAGCCCCTGCCTCTCGCCTCCCCCATGCGCATCGCTGAGTGTCCCGGGGGCCTGAATCGTTTACTTTTAAAAATTCGAGTGTTCAAAGTTTCGTGTGTACTTGAGCGATGAATAATGGAATAGGACTACAGAACATACCAAAAATTTACGAGTGACATTCTGCTGCTGAGCAGAAGGTCCAAAACATTCTAATCAATTTACTAGGCCAACGAGTGGCACCGTAACAGCAGCTGCAAGAGGCAGCAGAAGTCGAACAAA